>UELU01120752.1:0-14874 GCA_900490025.1 Megastigmus dorsalis | reverse complement strand
GGGGGGGGGGGGGGGGGGGGGGGGATCTATTAAAAGACACGAGAGGGAGAGAGAGGATACAAAGATGAAAAGGAGTGACTCACTTCTTCTTTGGTCCATCGACCTTTATTAATGTGTTTCCCTTGGCCTGAATTGCTTGCAGTCGCACTGGGGTTGGGCGTCTGCGAGACCGTCTGATTGCAGACCGACGTGCTGTAGTCGACCTCGGACTCGTCACCGCTACTCGAGTCGTATCCCGATCTCGACCTGTAATCAAACAAAAGTTTTCCCCTCGTTAATAAAACACACGCACACACATAATTATTATTATCTTAAAAGCATTATTCTCGTTATCGTTCATACTCATGGTACACAGAAAATCATCCAGTAACGTAGAAAAAGGTAAATCAGGCGAAAAGGAACGTTAGCTCGAGAGCTCAAGTGGCGTGAAATTCAAATAGGAACGGTCGCGCGCGCGTCTCGCTCGACGAACCACCCACTGTATCTACCATCTCGATCCGACGTACACCCGAACGACAAAACTGACGCTCGCGCGCAGAGCGACAATTCGAAAAGGCAATCCGGAAGAAAGTCTCGCGATGGCTAATCTCAACTGGCTCCAACCCGTCGATGCGTAAATCCCCGAAAAGTCTTGGAAACGCCGAAACGGAAGAAGGCGTCGGTGGACACTTGCGTCTTGTCGTGCGCGGCAGGGGCAGGATATCACGGCCGGCTGAGCATCCTTCCTGGCTTCCCATCGCATCTAGAAAATCACCTCGAGAGAGCGCATGGGGTTGCAGCGGCGCAGCTCGAGCTTTCCGTCTTGCGGCGCCGAGTGTGAGTTTCGCCAAAGGTGCCACTATCCGCAGGCGACCGCATCCGGTCCCGCTGCGGCCACCGCCGCTCTCTATATACCTACACCCCTGTTATGCGCAAGGGCTCTAATTAATTTCCGCTGCAGCCGCCGGCGACGACGACCACGACGACACGCCAAGAGTCGCCCTTCTTTCTTTCTTTCTTTCTTCTTCCTTCGCCTTCGTTTTTTTTTTCTCTCTGTATGTGTGTGTGTGGGGGGGAAGGTGGGTTATATCCACGTCCGTCATTGTGCGACTCTTTGCCTTTTCAGACCAGTCGATATTATTGTGCTTTTTGTGTGATGTGAATCGCTCGGCTCTTTCTCTCTTTCTCTCATAGAGAGCAAAAAAAAAAAAGAAATCCGAATGGGCGTGCACGCGGGCGATGACGCACACGCCGGCCTCTGTTTATGGGGTATTTGCTCAGAATTCGCTGCATGGGTAATTACGCGGCTGATATCCGACGAATAAAATATTAAACTTGACAAGGCTGCGTATCGACTATATGCACACATTCTGAGCGATGCTAATTTGCATGCTGAGAGAGATGCGATACGCGGACAGACTCCCATGAATAACAAAACAGAGAAGAATTACAAAAGATAAGAGATTTTCCCATTAGATACGCAGGTGTAGACTGACTTCTCGGACAGCCCCGTCAGAGTCATCGACTCTTGGGAAATGTGCTAAAGCGCGCGAATTCCGCCGCGATACAAGGCGCCTCTCTCCCTCTCTCTCTCTCTCACAACGACACCGGATTCTTTTTTCCTCCTTCCGCGAACCGAGAGAGAGTAGAGCGACACACGACGCGCAGTAAAAGTGCAAGGGAGATATATAGAGTAAGAGAGCGAGCGAGAGAGAGAGAGAGAGAGTGACGTAATGCGGCGCACACGAGCAAGCGAGCGATAATATAACTCAGCCGAACGGCCGTTGGAGAGATTAAGCTAACCGTCCGTCGAGGAGCCAAGTGGAACGAATGGACGCATGTGATGCACGCACGACTGCCTCTCTCTCTCTCTCTCTCTCTCTCTCCGCGCAAGTACTCGTATATATGTACGTGTATACATGTGTATGTGGAGGCCACTACTGACTTCCTTTACTTCTCGCCCTCACTTCGTGTTCTCTTTTTCTTTGCATTCACCCACTCACTCTCTCTCTCTCTCTCTTTGCTCGCAGTCGACTTTATTTACTCCGAGAGATTAGCGATGACTGCTGATTTCTCGGTAGCTAAGCCGCGGGGATCTTTTAGCGCTGCATGGGATATCCTACCGCACTTGGCTCGGATTGCTGCGATATCGACGAAACAATGTTTTTAGATGTGCATTAATTAACGGTTTACTGGAGCAAGTAATTTTTTCCTATATTCGCTGCCCTTATTCTGCAAGAAAGTGTCCGTCGAGTTTCAAGTTTCGCAATGTGCTCACAGCTGCCGAAATGACTCACTAATACTTCCCGCGACCCATAACTACCTCTCCCCTGAACCTATTAAAAAAATCGCATGGAAATGTCCATAATCTTCAGAAATAAAAGACGAAAAAACAGAATTAGCAGAAGCAGCAGCAGGTCGCCGCGATGGAAATCCCCTGCAAACAAAATCTCTCTCTCTCTCTCTCTCTCTCTCTGAAAAATCCATCGGCATTTCGGTCTTTCTCTCTCTCTCTCTTTAGCAACAAAGGCCTCAACTATACCTCCGAACAGAGAAGAAAAATCGAGGGCGGAGAGAGAGAGAGAGAGTAGAGTGGGAGTTGATAAGGGCCCCGCGTGTAACGCGCCATCTGTCCGCGGCATATGCCCCGGCATGTGCTATAATGCATAGGCGCACTGTCTCCCTCTCTCCTCGCGTGCAGCGACACATTGTTCTACGCACATACCCGTGCGCGCGTAGCCTCCCCCGTGCGCCGTGGCAGTGCTGTAGCGTCGACTCTCTCCCCCTTCGCGGCAAAAGTCCGTATAGGTATACGTGTGCGTGCACGGGTGCAGCTGTCCGGGGGCCTTTTCGCCCCTGCCGCGTGTTATACGGCGGCAGCAACAGTAGCAGCAGCCCCCATACGAGTATATGCGTGTGTGTGAGTGTGTGAGTGTGTAAGTGTGTGCGGCGGGCGTCGCGACGTGGCGTATACACGCTGATTGATCTGCGCGCGCGTTATAACGTTTCTGTAATACCGTTCGGGTCTGCATTGGGGTTGGTTGCTATGATGGGGTGTGCATGTATAAGCGAGGGGAGCTGTATATATACTCGATCTTGATTCCATCGTGCTGTTTCTCTCCTTTTTTTTACCGATAATCATTGATTATTTTTAGTTGATGCTTCTTTTGTGTGCAGCGATAAAGTCGTATGTATATCTCCTCTGGTTTTGGAATAATTCGAATCGAATGATTATTCTCTAACGAAATCATAAAATACACACTGCCCGCAAAACCAAACGCGATAAATTGAATGCGCTATCAGAGCCAAAAAATGATATTTGTCGTGTACAACATAGCAAGCGCAGAGTTTCGAAATAGAAGGGCTGCCGCTTCATTTTTTAACTTTTCACGAAATTAACCATAGTCGATGCGGCGCTCCCCTAACAGCAGCAGCGAGTCAAAGTGAGAAGGCAGCGAGACGTGGCATCGCACATCCCCTGTGCGCTCCTATGCTCCCGCGGCCTTTCTCCCCCTTCTCGCATACGGGAGAGCCCCGACCCCCGTTTATACACATACGCACGGGGTTATGGTATGAGCGCGCGCTTGTACCGTTTGATCCACCGGGTACTCACACATTGTCGTGCAGCCACCTTTAGCTCTCACTATTGATTCCGACTTTTGTCGGAATACGTGAGCGGTAATTGCCGGTTATTACTCGAGTAATCGCGCGCACAGTTCCACGTGACGTGCGCGCGAGCAGGTAATTTCCATTCATTTTTTTCGTCAGATTCCAATATCATCGAGAAATTAAATACGTTCAACAATCTGACCTATGATCGTTTCAGTATTATACATATATATAAGCTTGGATATGTGTATCGTACCGCGCGTTAGCTTATATTTTACTATCCCATATGTATACGCCACGAGGGTACCAGATGCGCGCTTATACACTGTCAAACTGTTCCGATGCGTTTTACGACTGGCAGCGATAGCGCGGCCTACCTACTACTCTCACTTATTGACCCATTTTCCGAACGCTCCGTTATAGACGCGCGGCTCGCTCGAAAAATTTCTATGCACTCCAAACTGCTTTCCCCCCCGTAAGGAAAATATCCTACAGGGAGAGATCGTAAAGTTCGGGTTTTATGGGGGATGACCGGACAGCACTTCTTTGTGTGTGTGTGCGTATGCGTGTGTGCAGTGTATGAGCAGTTGGTGCAGATATAACGCGACTCTCTCGCTGTATGTATAGGGAACTTTCTTTCCGTTAAGGCAGAGAAAAGACCCACGGTTTAGGGGAGGCACGCAAAGATATTTTCGAGTTGTATAAGCTGCCGTTTCGGGGCGTCCTAATCATAAATTCCAACTATACACAATTGCGTTTGAGATTTTGGTGTGTATCTTACGAGTAATAAGGAGATTCGCGCGCATCAAAGAAAGTCGACCAACGAGTATTATGGGCTTATAAGAATCAAAAGATGTACGGCGGTGGTGGACGACGCGGAGACATGGGGCGCGCTGCAGCCAAGTGCAACAAAAGATGCACTTACCCCACTGTACAAAGAAAACCGGGCGATTTAAAGGTTCTGTGTGTATATTGTATGCGTACAGACGTCGATCCGCCATGCAAATTTATGCAAATGCACATCGTCCAGCGTGCATTATATATATGTCGCAGTTTTAGCCTCGGCGATTCAAAAAAAAAAAAAAAAAGGACGCAAAAGTCGACTATATTATTGCATTCAACGTGTCTGTCTGGGGGGCTCAAGTGCAATGCTCTCTTTCTCGATAAAAAAAAAAGGGGTTACCAAGGACCAAAGCCCGATTTACAAAGGATTTAAAGAGAGGGCCAGGGAAACAAAGTAACGAGAGAAAGGTGCGCGCTCGATAAGTATACAGAATGCGAATTAAAAATATATATACAGTGTGTGCGTGTAAAGAGAGATCCGTGCGCGCAACGCTCAAAGTGTGAGAAAAAAAAGAGAGAGAGAGAGAGAGAAGGGGTCTCGTTGCCCAGACAGTATCTGGAACCTATGCAAAGTTAGAGGAAGACAGAGAGAGAGAGAGAGAGTGCAGACGAAGACTTGCTGGTATACGGCAAAATCGGAATCTAAGCGCTCCCTGCTCGTGCACTTCTTGGACACATCTTGTGTAACCTGAATACATATGCGGAGAACCCGATGTGTCTGCATTATAAGCTTGACGATTCTCCGTTGATTACCGGGAGTGCGCGCGCGGATACTCTACAAACAACTGCGTGTACGTGTGTACCTACTTGAGCATCTTTTTCATTGTATATACGCGGACTGGTAATTCTAGTATCTCGAAAAATACGTTGGTGCAGCGTATATATGCAATATTCGAATTTAATAAAAAGGGAGACATTTAATTATGGTATATACAGCGTGCCTCGCTATATAGCATTTGGAATGGTAAATTCTGCACAAAAACCGATGAAAAACATATATGTACGAATCGAGCGAACCTTGTATAAAAAACAGACAAAGGCAATTAAAAGCGAGATAATGCGTATCGCTGCGGCCCATAAAATCCATTACAGAAATATAGCGTCGTCATATATACACACGCAGAAAAATTTCGTATACTATATAGTCAAAACCGAGGGTGTGCGTGTGCGTTAGGGTGGCGCGGCCCTACATACGCTGCCCAAACTCCTCCATAGCGGTAAAAAAAAAAAGGGGGAAAAGCACAAGCGAGAGAGAGGAGGGGCTTAACGTACCCCACGCACCCGAGAGATGCAGATGTCGCTCATCCGGCATAGCTATCGATCTCCTACACGCACGTATAGGCACGCGCGTTCCTTTGTGGAGCGCGCTCAAACATATAAGCGTGGCGCTCGAGGCGTGAAAAATTGCCGAGCGCGTTTCTAGCAACGTGTATGAAAAAAAGTTTTTTTCTATTCGTCAATCGTGCGTCCATCGAGGGATCTGTTACATAGGCTTGTGGCGCTATTCGCGATAAGAATAATTAAACGCCTACCGTAGAGAAATGTGTCTTTTTTTTTCTGTATATATATATAATAGCTGCCAATCAGCACCGCGGCCTATAATCAAAAGCGAATCAATTTCGAAGAATGAAAAAAAAAAGAACGAACACGCCACAGTTCCATTGATAAAAACGTCAGGGGCCGCCTCTCGATCGTTCTTTTTTTTTTTTTTTCTATCTATCTATACTCGACCGCGAGCGTCGTTAACATAATCTTATCGTAATTAGCGATAAAGCTATGAAACACGGCAATAGAAAGGAGAGGGAATAATAATTTTGCGGCCGCCAGCCGAAAAGAAACAGGTTCGACACCTATGTATAGCCACATACGCATAAACTCTTCGGTAGAAATGAAAGAAAGTGATAATGAATTCTTTCCCTCTCTCTCTCTCTCTCTCTCTTCTTTCTCTCTTTCTCGCATATATACACTCTGTGATATTGACTCTGAATGAAGTAGAGAAAGAGAGAAAGAGACACTTTACACACGGCATATTTTATACCTCGCGTTTCTTTTTCTTTTTTCGCTCTCGGCTTATCTGGTCGCGCGGAGAGCTCTGGTCCACGCGGTACCAGATCGTGGGAGCGCGTTAGAAGGTGGCGCGGACCAGTAGTGGCGCACGTGCCGCAGGATTTAAATTCAAGGATGGCGCCGACCGTTGGGACTTTTAAAAAACTAATATATGTATATACGCGCGAGCGTGTATAGCCGAGAGAGAAGAGAATGATCGCAAATTTACATAACTAGCGTGCGCGCGATGTGTGTTTGAAGGTATGTATCGACTACCGACTTCGCGCGCTGCGCTGATGGATTGCATTGGGAAGCACGTGATCCGATCGTGACGCGATCAATTAAATTGTACTGGTATTGGTATTATATAGATCATGGAATACAACAGTCAAATAAGTTAAATTTTTATTACTTATTATATTCTAAACGCTTATTCGGCAGATATAATAAATCGGTTCAGTCCTCGATATATAATCCTCTTACGAGTCTTCCGGTCCCACGACACGCTATCGGCGAACATTAACAGATCATCAACGCCGATTAGAAAGCCAGTCCCCTAATCTCCCCGGCCACGACAGATTATTCAAATGCCAACCAAAAAAAAAGCTAACCAATCAACGTCATTGAACTTACCCCCCAAAATGCATCGTGGATCGTATAAAAAAGAATGTCGCCCGACGATAGCAGCAGCTATATAATAACGCGTACAATATAATCGCGCGAGACGTTCCCCCCGCGGCGATAAATGAATGAAGCGCTGCGGCGGCGTTCATTGAAGGCGCGAGAAAGAAGAAGTTCAAGACATGTATGCCAAAAGGAAGCGTAAGAAGTTGCATATATACGATCGTATACATGTATATACCGATTCCTTTTCTTTTTTCATTCTTCCTTCTCTCGTTATACTCGTTCGCACAGTCTCGATTTCATTACGATCGCATTCCCAGACCGAAAGTAAAAGTTTATTTACAGCGTTATCTCTCGCTCGTCCTGTTCCACTCTCCACGCGGGGGTTATTTAAAAATTAAAAAAAAAAATATGTATATACATGTATACGCCGTGTCGAAGCCAAAAAACCAGCTTTTCTCACTCTCTCTTGCCGATATAAAGAATCGGCAGCAACGGCGGCAGTCCTCTGCCTCTCTCGTGAAATAAAGACAAATAATGCAACGAGAGAGTAGCAGTGCGCGCGCGCGTATGTGTGTGTGTGTGTGTGTGCGTCCGGCGGCGCTGCACCGGATTAGCATAAAAGTAGCCCGTACAGCATGCGGTGCTGAAAGCGAGTCGCGACTGGTAGAACCGGGTTCCCTTTACGAAAATGCGTTCGCCGAAAAGCCGAGAAGAGAGCGAAGAAGGGCAACAAAAAAAAAAAAAAAAAGAAATACCGAGGGAAGGAAGAGAGAGAAAAAAATACGAGATCCGACAAAAAGAGGAAGAAGGAACGACGGCGGCTGCTGCTGCAGTCCATTCACGCGGCGAGGACCTGTTCTCTCTCTTTCTCTCTTACGCGCGACTCGATTAAGAAGACGGGCCAAGTCTCTCTCTCGTCCCTTATACTTAGTCGACGCTTTCTTGGCGGTCCCCGGCCGCGCATGGGTTGTATAACTCGCCGAGAAAGACAGAGAGAGAGAGAGAGCGAGAGTCGCGGACGAGCCACTTGTTTGCGCGCCCCGCCGTGGAATTCGCCGACCGTTAGAGCCACACGTATAGAACACACATATACGGAGAAAGAGACAGGCTAGTATAGGTATTATACACATATATAAGAGATGGTTATACGCGGCCTTCGCTGGAACGCCCGACTGCGCGGTCAAGGTTCGGCCGAACTATTCTCTCTCTGCGTGATCTGGATGGCGATTTTTTTCGAATCCGCGTGTGATTATCGTGTTGTTGCTAGCTGGGCTTTTGTTTTGGAAAGGGGGGGGGGGAGAGGCGATTGCAGCGATTGGCTCGTTTATCGGGAGATCAAAGACTCGAGGAGCTTAATTAATACATGGTGTCGTATTGGGCAATGGCCGTTCGACGAGCGATCTCGCGATTATGAATAAACGATGGATTTTTAGCAATATATATATATATAAAGAACGTGTAGCTTGAATTATCGCTAATTAATAGTTGAACATTAAATACTTTTTTTTTTCCTTCTAAAACAGGGCAAGATTAAGTTCGATACTCGGAACGGCCAAAGCGCGCCGCGCTAGGTCTTAAATTATTATCGAGAGATGGTAATTTTATCGGCGACATAAAGTATACAGAAATCAATTTGACTGTGCAGATGAGTCGTGTGTATAGCAGCGTGCCGCCGAAAGTAAAAGTACACGCGTCGCCGCATTCCTCGTAAATTACAATTCATATTTTCGATGGATATCGAACGGTGCAGGCAGCATGCACATAAGGCGTGATCCCCATCGTATACGGAGCGGCTAATCGCATTTTCGTCGTCGACAAGCTCTCCCTCTATATAATACGGTCGCCTATGCAAATATATATATATAATATATATAATCGTAATACACACATCCGTCGCGCGGCAACGAATCCATTCCGCGACAATGGACCGAAAATCATTACACACACGAGGTATTCGGTGTATAATATATATGAACGCGCGGACCGAGCGCTTAGACCGAATAGTCGCTATTGTACCGTGTCGAACAAAAGACGGCCGAAAGTAATCGGGCGGGCGCGCACACGCGCGGATAGAAGGAACGCCGCCGAGAATTTCACTGACTGATGGCTTAGGTGTTGCCAAAAAATGTGTTCTCAGAATCGTGTATCGATCGCTCCTTCCTTATAATACTTACATGATTATATATATAACGTTTCAGTTTTAAAAACTAACACATTTCGTTATAGCGTGTAACATTTAAACTACAGAATACGTATAAAAGTCGATGCAAAGGTCATTAAGGAATTGAAAGTCTCTATACATAAGGTCCGGAAAAGCGCAAGCTCCAAGTCAATAAATCGGTATAGTCACGCATAAATAGTCCCGACTCTCCACTTCGACCTCGACTCATGAATTACCGACCGCCCGTCCACACACACACACAAACACACGCACACACAATACACACGAGAGACCCTCGAAAGATCAACCATCGCCGTAATAAAACGAGTCAGTCAGCGGCGCGAGATGAAAAATCGTCCTTATATATATAGGCGCGCACGCGTCAAGACGGAAGGGAAGAAAAACCGGAAAACCATATGCGTATATATATATATTTGACGCGCGCGTGTGTATACAGGGAATATCATCTGTAAGTAAAAGGAGGCGAGTGCGAGGGGAAGATGCAGGTGCCTCGAGAGAGAGAGAACGCGGGTATATAAGACAGCTGTGCGCCTTTCCTCTCTCCCCGTCGTCTTGGCGGTATATGGTAACACACGCGGACGCCACTCTCTCACTCTCTTTCCTTTTACGTGTCCCGCGCAATTTCCCCTCTATATATATAATGCGGTGTATAGCCGTAATGAAGCAGCTGTGTACGTTTCTTTTCCTTCGTGCGACGACGCATGCGCCCCTACTTGGCGCGCGACCGATCTACAGTATCTTCCTCTTCTTCTTCTTCTTCTTCTTATTCTTCTTCTTCTTCTTCTTCCATGTGCACGTGTCTCGACGATAATTTACGGGACAGAGACCTTTAAATCTAAGCTCTGGACCCTATGCGAGATCAAATCTGACGATTTCCCGCCATTTTTCTTATACACATTATGGCTCTCGATTGTATCTCTTGGGTTTGGAAGTGACGATAATGTGACTGTTACATTTCAACACTTGAGAGCTCGTCGAAATTCAACGGCGATCGATCTTCACCTTTGACGCAAATGAGATTTTACTTGACTATATAACGCGTGTGTGTACCGTATGTATGCGCAATCCTCTTGCGGGTTAAATAATGCAAAAAAATTCAAGAGTATGTGTGTGTTTGCCTGGGCTCTTTGGAATTTTCGGTCTTTCTAATGGTCCATACCCAATACTATACAACATCCTTTTCAGGGAATATATATACAAAAAGAGACGCGCACGTGCGACTTTTCGCGAGACTCGCGGAACGCCAATATTTGAGCTAAAGCCGCGTGGACACACTTGAGCAAAAAAAAAAGAAAAGAAAAAAAGAAACGTACATAGGATATGTATATTCATAGACGGGGAAAATATGAAAAGTAAGCGTGAGAGGATCGTTGCGAGTACTCGAGAAACTTTGCTTTGTTTTCGTACGCGGGGCCACTCGGTGTTGTACGTTTTTTTACGGAATAGCATGTCGGTTTTGATGATTTAGCGATAACAAAAAAAAGAGCGTATATTGATATATAAAGTGCTGTTGAGGGATTTTATCGTTTGTTTGCTCTTGGAAATGAAGGATCAAAGCCGGCAATGACATTCGAGTGTCATCACACGATAAGTACGTATACATTTAAGCAGCACTCATTGATAAAATATGCAAATCAGTGGTCAATAACGTTCTATCCGTAGAAACAACGAAAATTTTCACATCCAAATGGAAGCAGCACAATACAGTATAAACACAGCGGAAGTGCATACACACACACACAAGTACTTACGACCCAGTTCCAATAAGAGACGGTCATACACACACGACGGCTGGAATAATAAAGTTTGGGCATCGCAGTCGAGCGATCGGCAAGAGGAGACACATAACGGGCTCACAGAGCTCGATCGGGCCGAAAATAAAACGCGGTCATGCTCACGGGCCCCTCGCGCGCGGGCCAGTTAAAATACACGGCAACATCTGCGGCGGAGGCCCTTTTGCCCATCTCTTCAGCTTGCAAATTCTCCCGTAGCTGTATATATGACGCTTTCTCTCTCTCTCGCACTCTCGCATTGCACTGCACACGTGCGCCGCTCACGTGAATTTTCTCACAAGACACGCATGTGGGTATTATATCGTGCAACGTTACGTGGAAAATTAATTTATTCTCACGTGAGTTGCCTGTTTTTTTTTATGGCTTCCGGTTATTTCCGTGCGCCTTTACGCGCTTCATCAGCGGGAGCTGAAACCTTTTTTTCTCACGTCAAAATACACATTTGTTAATTGAATCTTTCTTTCCAATTTCTACAGCTCAGACTTAAGTCAACGAATGAATTACGCGATTCTTACGGAACGAGGCTGTCTGTAAAAACGGTGTGACGTTCTATCGTAAAGAGGCTCTAAAACATTCTCTCTAATTGCACGGGGTTCGTGTCTCATCTCTCTGCATTTCCATCTCCCTCGTGTATATAAAAAACTAAAAAGCAGCTCCCAACGATCCAACGCAGCGGCGACACTCGTCGGTTCCAAGTGTCCCTACAACACAACCATTCCAAGAAATTTCCCTTCTCTACCCTTACATATACACACATCAGCTCGTTCTACTTGTTCCGCTTAGTTTCCTCTCTCTCTCTCTCTCTCTCTCTCTCTCTCTCTCCTCTATAGCCCCACAACGACTAGACAATTCTAGCTCTCTAGCTGGTTCCTTCACCATTTTTTTTCTTTCATCGCCGCGGCTGCTCCCTTAACTTTTTTTCCTCTCTCCTATAACGCCTCGGCTCTGCTCTTCCTCGTTTTCCTTCCCCTCGTCGTTATAACTTCCTTCTTCGGAGATGGCCCGGACGACTATACTACTCTCTCTCTCTCTCTCTCTGGCTTTGCTTTTCTTCCTTCCGTTCGTCACGCTACGATAAGTGTGTGTACCTTATATATATATATACATCTATCACGTAATCCGGTTCTATAACGTTATTATTTTTTCTTTTCTTTTTTCCGGCTCTGGAGTTTCTTGTTTACGTTACGGGACGCGTCTGGACGACAACGATGCGGAAGTCATTTCGTAATTGTACGGACGGAATGACGTGTATTTAATGCAACACTGTTTCTAAAATCGATTTACGAAACTACGAAAAGTGTAATAAGACATGTATATATTATAAAAAATTTACTTTATGTATTTAAAATTTAATGGTCGCGTCTTATGAAAAATACGACGAATCAACATTTTCGAGAATTCCTAGTTTACGAGCTATCGTAAAAATAATTCCCCGGTCGAGGCGCGATCAACACGAATGATTCTAATAGCTCGCGGCGTATAGAAGAGAGAAGGATAACCTATGTATCAAGTGTATAAGAGAAGGGGAGTGAAAAGCCGCGCGGCGCGGAAAAGGCGATCGTCGCCGACGACAACGACAGCAGTGGCAGGTGCAAATGCTAATAGCGCACCGCGAAGACGAGCGGAAGCAGACTTCTTTTTTTTTTTTTATGTATATAAGCGCCTCTCGCGTAATTATACATTATAGGCGGTGCGCGCACGTAAAAGCGCGCGTCGAGAGATCGCCTTCTCTTTCTCTTTTTCTCATTCCTTTCGTATACACACATATACCTATATTCATACCTACACACAATACATTCCGCGAGAGAGTTGGCTTTGTTCGAACTGCGAGACGGACGCGTGTAGAGAATCGTTTATGAGAATTATGCGAGTACGCGACTGCGACGAATCGACGGTAGCTGTTGTATACGTCGTTGTCGTGGTAGAGCTTATCGCGCCTTGTGTTCGAGTGCTTGTAACGCGCCGAGTGCGCACAGGAATTTTTATGCGCGCTACACGCGGCTAGTAGGTATCGGTTTATAATTGCGACTTTGGCGATTTTTCTTTTTTTCTTTTTTTTTTTTATTCGTCGAGCGCGTCTTCTTCTTCCCACGTATATTCGATATGCATAATCGCAAGCGCCGGTGACGTTGCTAACCGCGATGGATGATCATTTTGTTTTGTATTTTTTTTTTTGTTTTGACTGAGAGTGTAGGGAAACGTGCATGTATGCTGATTGCCAAATATTTTATACATTGGACTAAATTAGTTTTTATTTTATGTTTTACGAAATTGCGCTACATAAAAAAAGATATTTCAAACAAATGAACCCTACGAACCCTTACCAGGTATACATTCACGAGCTTCACTGCCTCTTTAATTATGAAAATCTTATACGTTGAACCTTATAACACAAAACGCTAAATTATATCCAGATCGAAAAAAAAAAACATAGCAGCGGTACACCGGCGCAGAATGCGAGTCTGAAATGAAGTCCTCGAGATGTTGCTCGCTTTTCTCACTCGTCGCAGGTATACCGAAACACTCGCGCGCGCACTTTTTTCCTGCCCCTCTCCAACCATTGTGTCTATCCTAACATATATACGCACACGTCCCTTCCACCGTACAAAGACTGCAAATCAATTTTTTTTCTTTTCGATCGAGAGAGAAATCTCTCGAGTATATATAATGTATACGCCTCGGATACGAAGGTAATAATAACGGGAGAGAGAATCGCGATGGGGAGGCGCGCGATAACGCGTCGAGCATAGGCGATGCTAATCCTCGCTGTATGGCTTTCTTCTTTATTTACCTTCCTCTCTCTCTCTCTCTCTTTCTTTCTTTCACTCTCTGTGCGTTCGCACCCATTCTCTTTCATCTCCCTTTTTCATTCGCTCCTTTCCGACTCGACGATCCACGATTCCGTTCATTAACGCTGAATGCAAGATTGACTGTTCATGCCCAGTGTAAAAAAAGTATCGTTGACATTGTTGTAGAATTTTTTCTTATACTCTCTTACAGCGCGAGTCATTGATCAATCCCGCGCATGATGTTAGCATACAATATCTTCGTGCTTATCAGATGTACGAAAAATGTGCAAAAATTAGTAATACATCCACACGGCCTGCATAAATCAATGACTACCGCATGCGATCGATGCTTTGCTTTTTTTTTTGTTAACCATTCTTCCTCGTCCCCTTTCTCTCGTCCACCCCGTCAACCATCAGCTACGCAAGTACGCAGGAACTCGTACAGAGAGGGCATAATTTAGCCACCGTCGCACAGTCCACGGCAGCTCTTTTTATCCCGCTCACGATCGCAGAAAGTACACACATGCACAAAGGGAGAAAGAGAGAGAGAGAGGCTAGACTCGAGGGAGAGAACAGCTCGAAAGCAAAAGAGATTGAAGCACTGGCAAAATGTGCGCGGTGGAAAAACGCCAATAATGGACTACTTCTCTCTCTCTCGGTCTATGTGCGCACTACATACGGACACACACGCACACACAACTAGGGTGGTCCGAAAGATATATACGTGCTAAAAGACAGATACACGCGACTGTCGCCGAAAGACAGGCGTTCCCTGCGTCAGGTATACGTAACGCCGCACATGTGTCGCTTCTGCTGCTGCTGCTGCTGAGCATCGATATTTCGCGCGCGGCATATGGGGCGCAAAACCCTCCGCTGCGCGCTTGTATACCCAGCTATATATATATATGGTCATACACAAACACAGTCGCTGACTATTGTGTGTCTGTGTGTGTGTTAGTGTGTGTGTGTGTGTGTGTGTGTGTGTGTGTGTGTGTGTGTGTGTGTG
>UELU01120749.1:0-35279 GCA_900490025.1 Megastigmus dorsalis | reverse complement strand
CTCTCTCTCTCTCTCTCTCTCTTTGCCACACTTTAAAGCCGTTTAATTATTAGCTCGACTGTACGGCCGAGATAGAGAGAACAAGGGGCTGTTTGCACCCTCGGCGTTAACGCGAGCGATACTTGCGCGCCTCTCTCTCTCTCTCTCTCTCGTCTCTCCTTTATACAGCAGGGACGCTAACTCGGCTCGTATTCTGCGAGTACGTCTGTCCGTCCATCCACGGCAGAGCTTTCAGTCGCTGTCTGGCGCTTCTCTCTATCTCTCAGCCTCTCTCTCTCTCTCTCTCTCACTCTCTTCATCCCGTAGTCGTCCTCTATATTCAGCGCGTGGCAATGTCTGTGACGCGAGGCTCGCGATGACGGCTACGACGACGTCTGCAGTCCCATAGTAAACGCAGTTGTATACAGAGAGAGAGAGAGAGAGAGAGAGAGAGAGAGAGAGAGGGAAAGAGAGGGTGAGGGTGAGCCACGAAGTCGTCGACTGTGTAGTAGCGGTGTACTGTACGAGAGAAGAGGAGTAGGAGTAGGAGGAGGAGGAGGAGGAGGAGGTGGAAGAGACGACGACGACGAGGCGATGCCTGCGGTGTCTCTGTTGTGCCACGTCTCTCATTGTACCCGACCGAGTGTTATAAAGGTGTAGCTGATGGCGCATGGAAGCGCGCGACTCAACTTCTCACCTGGGCGCGCGCCTGCTTCCTCCCTTTATCTCAACACACAGTTCTCTGAATGCTTTTTATTCGACGGTTTGTCTCTCTGCTGTTTGTAGGACTTGCCTCTCCCTGTTTGTGTGTGTGTGTGTGTGCGTGTGTGTGTGCTACTATCTGCTGCTGCGCAGTTTTCCCGTGAGTCGTCCGGGACGACGAGGAAGGGAGGGATCGCGCAAAGTTTTTCGATTGTGTTTGTTTGGGGTTTGCGACGCGGTCTCTCGTTTGTTTCGTTTGCCGACGGGGGGAAGAGGGGACGGGGGACCGGAGCTTTGAATAGTGCAGCACAGCGCGAGCGAGTGCATTGTCGAGCTGTGCTCTACTATCGGTTTTGCGAATTTAATTAACGCCGCCGCTGCTGCTGCTGCTGCTACTGGTGGTAATTCGAAACTTTATGCGCCGCCCAAATAGGTATCGCGTTATTCAAATCTTTAGCTGCTGATGGACCGTTTGATTAACGCCGCATAATATGGTCGAATTTACAATATCTGCGAAGAGGTGTTCAAAGGCACGCGGTATAATGTACATTGCGCGTGTATCGTAAAGTCCCAAGTATTCGAATGCAAAGTCCCAGAGTACGTACACAAAGAAGTGTAAATATTGAGGTTCCGACTTGCTTTGGTGTGCGGTGTCTTGTCGAGCTCTGCCGTTTCTACTTAGAGGATCGACGACGCGCAACAACATACGGCCGCGTTCTCGATACAACGGAATACCAGTCGTGTTGTTCGTATAAACAAGTCTCGGGGCTACAGGAGGCGTGGATCAAACACTCCGGATATGCAAAAGATCCAACTTGTTAGTACACTTATTCCAGCCAGAAAGCCAATTCGCTGTACTGGCTCGGTGACGGCGCGCGAACGCAAACAATCAACCGCACACCTGCATATATACGAAAATTCGATTCCGCGCTATTATTCTACTCTGTGCAACGGGGCGAGCGGGGGTGAGCTGCGCGCATTATCCCGGAAGTTTACGCGGGTCGTTTCTTAGGCCCCGTGTACCGACGCGTCGCTCCAACAGAGAGAACTCGTATAATATAACGCAGTCTGCACACACACACACATATATATGCGTGCGGGTTATACATGCATACCCTTGTAAACACAGAGAGAGAGAGAGAGAGAGAGAGGGAGAGACGCGCGTCTCGGACGGATAAACGCCGTTTGCCGCGCGTCTGGTCTTCCCGTACTATCCTATTGTTGGATCCGTATGCGTGTGCACGGACACCTGACTGCAATCCGCGACTATATACGACCATTTCTCTAACTAACAGAACGCGCGCTCTTGCGGATGCGGATGGACTGGCACGATTGTGGGCGTGTGTACGTGGGTGTAGAGGATTCTGCGGTTAGACCTCGAGGTCGAGGAACTGTTGATTTGACAAATTTTAATTAAATGAATTTGGCGAAGATAGTATTTCGGTGGATGATAAATTCCTACTATTTCATATCGATATATATATATATATATATACTAAATTTATAACTTATAGTAGCAACGAAATCGTTGAAACTGCCATTATCGCACATTATTAGTTTGAGATTTCTTCCCCGTATTCTCTTTATCAAATACCTAGCGTAAGCTTGTGCAACAAAAAAAAATAACGCTTGGGATTCCAATGGTTTCAGCTCGACACCTGCAAAGACCACTAGACACGCGCACACAGAGTTACGCCCCATATACAGCGTAGAATCGCGGAATGCCGTCATGGCAAGGTTCTTTTTTGTCGCACAACCGCACACGGCAGCGTATGTACGGTAGCGGTTCTCTGCGGCAGCATTGTACAGCAAGAGAGGGGGATTTGAAGAAACCCATTGTCGCGCGCGCGCTCACATAGTTAGGTGCAGATGCCGACGACGACGACGGCGCGGGTTTTTTTACCTCTCCGTTCTATAGTCGGGGCTTTAATTGCACCTTGCTTCTTTTGGTTAATTTAGCCTCGTGCGCTACTGGACCTTATTTTGTATACACAGATATAATGCTTTGAATTTTAATCGTTGTAAAAACGCATCGATATTAAGCAGTTGAGTAATAATTAATTACTGCACGTGATGCGTGTACAGTCGGTCGTTCATGCGCTTACATTCGCGTACTTGTTTACACGTGTGTAGCAATCCTACTACACACTGTAATAGTACTTATACTTTGTACGTACAAGTTGAATAAACGTACGAATTTTCGGGCTTCCTGCGGTTTACGGACAGCCAGGCGTTCGCGAGGTTATTTTCTCTCTCTCTTGGGTTATCGACTTTAAAGCGACGCACTGCAGAATACGCTCCTGCACACATATATGCCCTCGTATTTTTATCCATTGCGGAGATCTTAATTAAAAGTTAATTAACAAAGCAAATAAATCTACTTGTCCGCATATACACAAACATCGTTCGAATTTAATGAAACCGTATATATAATGAATATAAACAAGAAAGTCGCGGGGAATGGATTTAAAAGTAATTATATGGTTCAGCAGACACTCCGTTTTCAAAATTTCCAATTGCTTCCTAAATCACTGTGGCGACCCGCTCTAAGCTCCATTATGCGTTAATCCAATTGAAGCAAAGACAAAAACACACGGCTTGTATAACCTTCGATACGCGTGTATATAGTTGCGTCGGATATCTACAAGGCCGTCATTGTAGAAGAAAGAATTCATTAACGCGCGGAAGAGGCCTAATCTCGAAAACATCGTGTCCGACAGCGCGGGTTAATGGATACGTGATCGGAAGCCATTAGTCGCCTCGGGCGCACTAACCCTATACAAATCTATATACATATATATATACCACTACAACGGGACGAATTGTGCTTTTTTCCCTCCCGTTTTCTGCTTTACCTTAATACCAAAATACATGCGCGAGTCACGTGTGGTTCATTTGGCTGTGTGTGTGTGTGTGTGTGAGCGTCTGGGCTGCTCGATTTCATTAGTCCCGAGGGTATACATGGCGTGTTGTTAGGCGTGCACCGCACACATGTGACGTCAGTGACTATAATTGGTACTAGCCGCGGATGTGTCTTTGGTCGGTGTCTTGCGTGCAGTGCCATCGCGATGGCTCATTGTGTATGAATGACTCTCGGAGGAGTTGCCAGTGCGATGTTTGACGGTCTTTGAAATAATCGCGTGTTATCGTTATGGGCGGTGATGCGGTCGCGGTTAACGTCGATCAGGTGTTTTTTTTACGACTCAATAACTATCTACGAAATTTTTTGGTGGATATATAGAATTAATGAACTGAGAGTTGATTTTTTTATGTTATAATTTTACGCCAATTAAAAGTACGTTTTACGTAAGGGTTCGTTATTGATAGAAAAGTATTTTTCTGAATCTTTTCCGCAAATATTAGATTTCGAAACGCTCGTTTTTGATTGCTATTGCAATTCTACGCCTCAAAGTGCGTCCGAATATTTTAGTTCTTTTGTAATTTAATGAAAGGTGCATAAATACCTTTATAGGCTTTCGAATCCATTACACTTTAATTAGAATATAACTCATACTCGGACGTATTTTTTAAGGTGTAGAATCGCAATATTGAATAAAAATGGGGTATTTCTATTTCAAATATTAAATTTGGGACTATTACCTGGGCTAAAGCGTTTACAAGGTGCCGGAAGAATAAGAAGCGTTTTATATTTTTTTTAACGTTATTCGGGGAAATATAGTTTAGAAAAATAATTTTCTTATGTTTATATCAAACCATTAGCATTATAAAAAACTTACTTTTAAAATCTATACCAATTCCATATTATTCAATATTTTAATTCAATTTCTTTACAAGAGCTGATTCAACCATGACTTTCGCTCTCTCTTGAGATAAATCATGATGCAGTTGGCCGGAAGTAACAGAACAGGGCATCAAAGTGTCATAACATATTTTTAAAATACGCAGGGATGATTGTGAAGAAGATTATAGTCTCTTAATCCTCTTGAAAATTAATCGTAAATAAATCCACTTGTCTTACATAGCATTTTTCTTTTTAAAGGCCAAGAATAATGTCTTCTCATCGAAGATAATAGGACAAATACGTTGAACAAAAGCTATACTCTTTTGCCACTGGCTTTTAAAAGCCCGAGTAAATTATTTCCTTTATACAAGTGCACATATTTCGCACGGAAGCATTTCAAAAGTATTTCCGCTATGCTATTGAAGTATCCAATAATGCGCTTTTGCACAACAAAAAAAGCACCATCGAAGAGCGTTATTCAAACGATGGAAAAGCGGTATTTTGCAATATGCGGTTACCGCTGCCTCTTACTGTTTACATGCGTTGGATGCGTGCACATGCAATATTCGCCAAGTCTTTGACGGCATAAACGAGATCACAAGTGTTCAGACGATGTTTAATTGAAAATAGGGAGTCGAGTACCGAGATTAATTTTGTTGGATGGTAGCAGAGTATAAGTTTGATGCGCCGCTGGAAATAATTTAGTAACGCAGCTCCGACGTCGTGCTTACGGGCTGCGTAAATAACAGCTCCCAAACGTTATATGCGCTCGTCTTTCCGATTGGCTTTTGGTTTAAAACGAAAATTATATCGATATATTAAATACATTTGAAATTGCTATCGATCGGTATTATTAGCTTGATAAATTCAAAAAGTACTTTTGGATGGATAAAATTTGCCATCGGGAAAAATTGAATAGAGAATATATATTTCAGCCTTTGATATCGTAAATTATGGCTTCGAGGACTTCAAGATACTTATATCAAATCTTGAGTCTGTGCAACGGAGTAATTGGGTTTGGATATTACTTTGATCTACGATAAGAAAGAGCCACTCTCAAAGAGCCCATTCCTTTATTAAATGTAAATTTAAGGATGATATCTTTTGTAAAATTATCAGCTGATTAATTAACCAGTATCGTTGTTATCTTTGGAAAAAAAATTCTTTGGTAAAAATTATAGAGCCCGTTTTATTACAATGCAAGAATTTTTTAACAACGGCCTGAAAAATTCTTTGCAATCGAGTTTCGTCTGAACAAGCCTATCAAAAATCAAATTCAGTCGTTATATTCTAAAAACACGAGGTGCAGTATTTATTGAAAAGCTATTAATTATAAAACTGCAGTTCGAAACACTCGTATCATCCGAACGAAATGCAAAAACTAATTGCATCGCGTTTTTACTCACTCTCAGCGGGATAGTGCAGAGTGAAGAAAGAAGGCCAGCACTTTAATTTCCAATGGGCGCGCGCCTTATGGACACAGAGAGATCTCGGATTACCAGCTGCCGAGTAGAAGAAGAAGAAGAAGAAGAAGACGAGGAAGAAAACAGAGGTAAATCGTTCCACTCGCTGGACCCCTCCGACAGATCGTTTTGTTCGGCGATGCATCGCGAGCTGCAGGGATTAAGAGATCGCTCGCCTTGCAATCTATATATATATATATATATAAACACAGACACAGAGAGAGAGAGAGAGAGAGAGACAGAGACACACGGGATATAATAGCAATTGCACCCCATCGTGTAAGTAACTGCGAGCAAGCCATTCGACTCTGTCCCAGCGGACCTCGTCATCCTTTACGTGATTTCCTTTTCCGACGGCATCCCTACCCCTGTACATACTCCCATTCTCTTTCTTCGTGTCTGTGTGTGTGTTGGCGAGAGCCCCGGAAGCTATGTTTTCGCATTACGGGACGTAACGAAATGCTTGGAACTTGAATGGAGAGGAGAATACTGGCACGAATTCGTGTGTGTGTGTGTGTATAGCTAAGAACAGTGGACGTTTTTATTGCGAACTGTGGATCTTTCGTGCAGTATTTCTTTTACTATGGGATCGCTTAATCTTTTTCTGATGAGAAGTTTAATTTATACGCTGATTGTTCGATTGTCCCCGGGATATTGTATTAGATTATTATACGTACGGATGTGAGTGAAATAATGAATTGTCAAAACTTGGACCTCCATATCCGTACTTCCTCTCGTCAAGAATGACACAATTTTTCACGTGCACAAATCGAAGTTTTGCCATATCCATACGATCCTTTCGAATTTCAATATACGAGGGGGCATACATTTTCGAATATCTCCAATAACGCCCGCGATTTAAATCTCCGTCGTATTCCAGCGGCATTTTCGAACGACTCTCCCTTTCGCCTACAGCTAAATCAAAACTCGTAACTGGTGGAAACTTACAAAACTCCGGCTCTCTCTATCTATCTATCTATCTATCTTTCTCCATCGGTTCGACAGTTCAAAATTCACAAAGTATAAGTGTGCACGGTTCGATCCTCTCTCCCTCTGCACCCCTCGAATTTCACTCGCGGCATATCGAGCACGCGCACCGGCAGACTAGAGAAGACGCTCTCCCTCTCTCTCTCTCTCTCGCTCTCGTCAAACACAGTTTAACAGGGCGTTTATCGTTTCTGCATTCGTAACCGAGTAACTCTCTCTCTCTCTCTCCCTGTCTGACAGCGAGACAGAGTGAAAGAGAGAGAGAGGGGGGGGGGGTTAGGTATTGGGATGATGTCCTTTCCCGGAGGCTCTCTCACAGAGGGAAGGTCGCTTGCCGCGCTCGGCGCGTAGGGCAATTTTCGCGTAATTCGATGGGGCGTGATCGTCATAGCAACGTCCTCGTCGAGCTCTCCGCCGGTAGTAGTAGTCACGGGATCCTTGGAAGCTGCTGCAACTGCCTGTTCAAACATACCTCAAACCTGTGCGTGGGCGCACACACGAGCACGAAAACGCATATCGGGCTCTCGGCTTTCCACTCGCACGCCTAGATTCACTTCAGCCGTCGATCTTCATTGGGCCTATATACAGGTACATATGGGGAATGGATCAACCGATTCCGTTATATATGGACACGCACACACACAGCTCTTTCACTTGCGTTAGCTCGATCGCTTTGATTACTGCCAAACAGTTGCGATATAGTGTGTTATATATTATGCGTCTGCACCTCGGACATATTCACTGTGTTTGCCCAAGACTTTGTACCTGTATGTGAGTTTTTAATTCTGGAACCAGAATCGGCGCTTATAGCTCTATAACAATTTTATATGCATCACGAGGGTACACGAGCGAGTTGGGAATTTAGTAGGATGTTGGGCACGTTTAGCGCGGGTGTACTTTTACATGCGTGTTTTATCCGGATTATACTAATTTCGGGTGAAGCGCGCAGGCGTAGTTGTATCGGTCCCCGAAGGATCAAACCTTTTATGCTCCTGCATATAACCGACGAGTGCGTAATTAATGAGCACGTCCTCGGTTACCTGTATATATATGCACTGCGCAATATCAATCTATTACACGAAGCATGTCCTGTGCCTTAATTTAACTTCACATACTGCATGCTAGCACTTTCCGGGTTACTTTATTTACAAGTAAAAATTTTCGCCACTAATATATATAGTGAAAACTTTTCGTAAAGAGTTAACCAATCCAAAGTATAAGCCATCGCGAATATCTGAATTCTCTCCATCTCGGTGTCGTCCCTCCTTCGCATGTCTGCTGTCTCAGTCTCAACGAGATGAATATCGCAATGACTACCTGTATTTTCGACGGGTACATCGAGAGGATAGTTTCCTGCGCTCTCGGTGCCAGGGTTTGTTTATGCGCTCGTTTAGCGAAGAGTAAACGAAGACACGAATTGTCGCGCCTCTATAATATCGAGGGAGCGAAGAAGAGTCACAGGCATATAATACAGCTGCTGCTGCTGCTGGAGTGTATCCTGACGTCGCGCGCAGTCCAGTAAAGCCGAATCGAGTGGAAAATTATGGAGACAGACACTAATAGGCGCATCCGACGCGCGCTTCGTTTCGTGCTGTTCATAATGAGTCGTCGCGAATTATTTTATGCGGCCTACCTTATCCCTGTTTCTAATATTTCATTCGATAAGTTTTTATGAAATTTGTTTTGGTTTTTAAATATGAATACTGTAATTGGGACGAGAATATTTGAACTCACTCGAGCTTGTGATAGCATACGCTATGCGATGTATGTGCAGTGACTCACCTGTAACATAAAGAAGAAATGAGAATTAGAACTGTATTACAGTGTTTGTATGTAAAATGTTATTAAATTATTAAGTTGTAAAATATTAAATAATATTATATGAAAAATCACGGTTAGCTCCAAGATTTTAGAGCAAGGCCAATAAATATCGTAAAGAATTTATCGAAAAAGAACTGGAAAGTACAATAGATCATAAGCTTTCAATTACACTCCAGAGTGAGTTTATTATCATGTTCCATTCAATAGTTATAAGCGATTTCAAAATCATCCAAACAGTGTCTGTAAATATACAACCCAACCCGCGACCCGTAGTGCGGCCCAAGCTCTCTTTGCATAAGCGAAAAAGCAGTCTTGTCAAAACTTCACAGCTCATCAACGCGTTAATCGCGTCACGGCAAACGAACCTGCACACACAGTCCCACAGCACGTAAAAGCAAACAACTTGTTTCTCGCTCCGAGCGCCAACTTCCTAATACGCAATAATGCACCTTTAAACACTCGGTTAAATTCTTTCTCGCTCTCTTCAGTCCCTCATTCTCTCTCAACAAGCTTCGCGCGTTCCACCACCACTGCGACTGTTCGCATAACTTTGCGAACTAGCGAATTTCATTTCCGTGTTCAAAAGATCCACGAGTGCGACGAGGCGGGGGAGGGAAACGAATTAATAAACGTCGTCTGAGAGTAACATCGTGTCGCACCGAAAGTCCATATAGACACGCATACAGACAGCCGCAGAGAAGTCGCAGTTATAAGCGCGCATAGTGCATATAACGAGTAAATCGCTGACGCAGTCTAATAAAGCCGAATCGTGTAGAAATTATGTAGGCAAAGTGTGTAATAGCTGGAGGCCTATATAAGGGCCGTATAGTCGGGCCTCGCGCTTATCATCCGTCCGCGCGCCCCGTTTGTAAATCGCGCGCTCAGCCCCGAGACGCGAATCATCCATCCATCCTCTCTCTCTGCTCTAATGTCGCGCGAGAGCCGATGTACACACACTGACGCGTAGACACACACACACACACACACAAACCCACACTGCGCTGTTCCGGTGCGTCTGCGTACGTATATATACGCGCGTAGTACTCCTCCCGGATTTCCATTAGCGCCCGTAATTGAAACTGCGTCGCGAGCAAATGAGTTTGATGTTGTCGCCCGCGTGTGCGCTTCCAATACACACACACACACACACGCACACACACTGTTATCTATGTGTATATCGGCGCGCGTCTGTGTCTGGGTGCGATACACAAATGCGCGCTCGCGTCGTCGTCCCCGCGTCAAAATGACGCTGCTTCCTTCAATCGTGTCATTTTCCACGCTTCCTCGCGCTTACCGTGTATGTGTATATAATACCGACGCGCCGCCGCTGGCGCTCTATTATGCGACGACCTGACTTTCTCTCTCTCTCTCTCTCCCCCTCTATATGTACACACACACACACACACACACACACACACACACACCGTGGCTCGCTACTTTTGCGCCGAGGCTTTTTTCGTTCGAACGAGGAAATCAATTTGCGCGCCGCGGAATTGCATTGTTGCGCTTGTCGCTCGTATAGCAAAGTGACGATTTAAAAGGCTCTTCCGAGATTCTCCCCCTCTCTCTCTCTCTCTCTCTCTCTATCTCTCTATCGTGTATTCTTCTCTTTTGGAGTAGAGGTAGGATGAGTGCAAAATTAATAACGCCGCGAGTTTGACGGCATGTATTTTAGCGCCGCGACTGTATGTATAGGGGAGGAGGTTTGAGAGTTGGGCGAGCGAGATATTTTCTTCGCGTAAGGGGATTCGATGATATTATTGCGAGTGGATCTGAGCGCACTTTGGCCGGGAAGAAAGTGGTAACTATACGGTTTGGAGTTGAGTGCATATTGAGTGGATGCGAGTGAAACTGATTCTAGGATTAGATGAAAATACCGGTGTCTTAAAATTACAGTGTAAAGGTGCGTGTATATTAAGCATAAAATGTACAGTTTACAAATCACAATTCAATAATAGCAACTTTACAATAAAAAAAAAAACAATAAAAAATATCTTATTCGCTGTATAAATTTTCTTCTACATCGATATAGTACATTTAGCGACTTGTATTTTCTGCTCGTGTCGTGTATACTTTTTTTCTTTATCCCTGGTCGAAAACGCGTAATCGAGATAAGTAAAATGCTTGGAATCAATAAATATCTTCCATCTTAACCTGCACTGCGAACTACCACCTCTGGTCAGTTTCTCCAGCCGAACAGCGCAGTGCAGAAAACAACGACCGTACCTAACTTCAGGGCGCGGGCGCGTAGATGATAATTCGACAGCCGCCGACTTTGACATGCACGAGTGGAGCGAGTGCTCATGTGGTCGGAGGCGGCTGTTGAAACAACATGCACAAGCATATTTTCATATTTTTCAGATAAAGAAACATTTTGAATTTATAAAAAAAAAAGAGAGATACAAATACAAATCTATTTATTTTTTATCGATCTTTATTAACTAGTTTCATGATCTATTGTTAACTTGGCCTCTGCCTCATAATCTCTAATGATTTTTTCCTCGTCGATAATACCCTCATCATCAGATGAATTTAGTTCTGATCTCATTTTGTTTAAGTAAAAAGATGTAAGAATCCATAAAAGCAGATTAGTAGACTCAATATGCCAGTGCAAACAAAATCAATATGTTTTTGTTTTATACGTTTTCAGCAACTGCGGTCTACGTTCTCAGTTCCGCCACCAAGAGGCGCGCGTGACGTCCTAACAGTGCAGCAAAATGTTGTTTTCTGCTGTGAAATCGATGCGGAAAACACGCACTTTCGACCGAGAGATAAAGAAAAATATTTTTACCCACACAATAACGATCGACACTCGCATATCTACACATCGAATCTCCAATATAATTAGCATTAGAATGCACTTTAACCTTTACCTACTTGATTTATCTAAGCAATTTAAAAGTATCCGTGACTTCGGTACACGCGCCAATACCACTTAGACCAAAAGAAACGATTCTTATTTTAAAACTTTTAGCAACCGAACCGAGCCAAAAAAGCTCTAATTACAAACCCCCTTTCCCAGCTGCATCTCGCACTGTCCTAAAGCTCGTGCGCAGCTGCTTAAGCCGGCAGAAAAATCCAAACGAGAAGTCGGTAGTTAAGTAAAGCACGCGCCAGGAATCCGAGCGACAGCACACATATACACACGCCCAGTCGCAGAAAACGGAGAGGCGCGCGTCGTAGCCGAATATATACATGTATCTATATATATAGTTTGCGCGCACGCAAACGAGTGAAGGAGCTGGAGAGAGAGAGAGAGAGAGAAGCAGAGGTATAAATTAGAGGAGGAGTCGCAGTGCGAGCGGGAAGCGCGGCCCGCTTAATTATAAAACCGATAAATTCATCCCGCGGGTAGAGACAGACGCGCGAGCGCCTCTGAATCCTTGGCGGAGATGAACGAGCCCCCGCCGATCCTGTTTCTCGACCTCGCGCTGCCACCGCCGTTTCGTTCGCGCTCTTTTGCTCGTTGCACTCTTCTTTTTCTGACTGTGTCTCGCAGCTACTTTTTCTTACGCTTCTTCTGGCTTTTTGGGGGGAGGGCGTCATGTATTTTTGCGAGATTCTGGAAGCGGATGACAGTGAAAGCTCAACAAAAATGAATGACTATTTGTTGCAAGTTAATTATAAATTGTTATCGATTGGTAAAATGCGTTAATCGCAATTTTGATGCGATCATCGCACACATCGATAGAATAAACACCAGGATATTGTGCGAGTAAAAGCGTAAAACAATAGTCCAACTAACAAACATCGGATCGCATTGTCATCGTATTCTTTATAGCGGCGCGTTGCGATTTTCTGATTTTAGCCATTCAGGTGAACAATTTATTTGCTCGTCAGTGGATTCTTTTTCCCGTTTGTTATGGGATCGCGTTGAACCGGGATAACGAACTTTCGATGCGCGTGTTTATCGCGAGGTTTCGAATTGCTGAGCAAACGCTAAAAGTTCGAGCGGTGCGGATATTTGCTGTATATATGTAGTTAGCTTGATTATAAAACGTTAACTGACTCATTTCATCAACTTCGAGTTAAAAGCTTGCAGAGAATTTCCAAAAGAATGACTGACACATAAAAATCGCGACAGAGTAATTTGAGAATTAAATTTTTTTATAATTCGATAGACACCTATTTAGTAAAGTACTCCGCGAGACTTTCCAGAAAGTAGACTCGCCGCTTCTTTATCAACATCGAGGAAAATTAAATTATTTTCCACTTTCCCATTCGCCTAAGTTATTATCGACATTTTTCTCGTCATCACACCTTCCCCTCTGCCAAGGAATTATTAACAGGAGAATCTCCGTGAAGCATAGGTGCAGCAGGAATGCACGTCCCCGGCATTCAAACTTTTTTTCCGGCAGGAAAAATTGTCCGCTATCCACGGTAAGGGTGTCCGTAAGTGCTTCCAGCGGGAAAACAAGAATTCCAAATTATCTTTCGAGCATCCGCGATTTTTCTCTGTTTTCTCGGCACATATTTTTCTCCTCCGCCCGTGCACCGTCTTCCACTTCTTAATTCTCTCTTTCTTCCAGTCTGCCATCCATATACTTTTTTTTTTCGTCAGCTGCGTAAGCGAGTTATTAAATTTTCCAAATAGTACCGTTATCGAACTAGCGATTTGCAGTTTTCTTTTTTAACACGATGTTTTGTAACAAGCAATTTCTAATAATTCACTAAATACCCATAAATTATCAGTTGAAACTCAGCATCGTATTAAAAAAAGTGTTCGTCCACCAAAAACCAGCCTCGTACCCAAAGCCCTGTATCAGCCATTCTCATTCTCTTTCGGTCCCTCACCCATAACGGCCCCCCGACTCCTGGGAATCGAATTCAACCCCCGAACTGTACTCGTTCCCTATACCATCGCGAGTCCACGGAACCAGCCAACGTCTGGTCTAACCTTCTCTGGCGTAGGTCCACGAGAGAGAGAAAGAGAGAGAGAGAGAGTTGGCGAACTATCGTCGAAGCCATCGCCTGCGACAAATTCCCTCATCTAACTTTTCGCGCGAAGATGAGACGATCGCTCAACGCGCGCGAGACTTCCTGCAGCGGCAGCAACCTCCGCCGGTGGAATTAACGATAGCAATCGACTGGCCCCTTCTTCTTCTTTTTTTTTTCACCTGCTGCACGCTTCACATCCGCCGCGTGCCATTTTTTTTCGACTGGCCTCATTTGCATGACAGAGCTGTGTACTTGTCGTCCCTCGTCAAAGTGTGGGAAAAGTTTTGGATGATGTTGAAGAAGGGGAATGTTTATTCTTATGTATATAAGTTTTGAAAATGAATTGTTGATCAATTATTTATCTGTGTACATACATCCCTATGAAACTTTCACACAAATTTCCAATTTAAAATCCTTCTTCGGTTCGCATAACCATCGATATAACCCGATGGAAATATGTATTTTCGGGGCGAGTCTCGGAACATTTTAATCCAAACAGCGGATAAGAAGTCGGAAAGTTTCGGAGTAAAGCGGCGGCGGCGGCAAGCGGAATTCAGAAAAGTCGAAACTTATCCGTTCGACAACATCCGTGGCCTCTCACCCTTATGTACATATAAGACAAAACGATTTCCTATACAAACAGTGCCAACGGTATTCGGTAAACTTAAGCGCGCGAGGGGTTCAAAAGCCAGAGATAGTCACGGATACATACATATATATACGCGCACAGGTTGCAAAGTCACACTCGGCGAAACATCGACGGCCGGGGAGTCTGCAATCATATTCGCAACACTTCTCGCGCACGTGTGAACGTCAAATTACGCATTCTGCAGTATCCCTCTCTCTCTCTCTTTCTCGAACCGCCTTTACTTACTTCAGCCCCTTATATTCGCCTCGTAGTCGGAGTTCCCGCGCGGCGTCCGTATACTTTAACATAATAAGACTGCATTATACGGTATACAGGAAAATTTTCGATCGCGACCAACCCTCGTTCGTCGTCCCATCTATATTGCCCAGACTTTGCCTGCACCGAGATGAGGAAGTATAGAAGAAAATCGGAGAGGGTGAGCTTAGAGGGGGTAAAAGCGTAGGAGGACCAACTTTCGCAGTTTGCTCGGTTAGCAGCTTTATACGCAGAGAGCTGGCTGTAATAACGCGGGAAAGGGTGCAGTCTGTACCTGATAAAGTGGAATTACCATATTATACGCACGGACATTGACCAGGAATGGGTAAGGGCCTCGTTTTGTGCAATTAGTATATGGTTACGGGATGGAGAGCGACGAAAATTGAATTTTAGAGCTGAGCCAAGTTATGGACGGTTAAGCTCGAATGATGATCTTTAATATTGCATTAAAGTGCTTTTTGTCCACAGTTCTCGACATCACAAGAGCATTGCATTCGAGTAATTGTTAGCCGGTATAATAATTATAATATGTTTGCTCCGTGTGGAATAAAAGCTCAAGTTAAAGATTCATTTAAAAGCTCTTATGAGAAGAAATCACAAGGCAAAGGTGTAAAATTGGCATGCGCCCTTTGTAAATATAAGACTTGATTCAAAGATCAATTGCTAAATCTCGTACTGAAAAATCATTATACCGATGACCTTAACAATATTGAAATAATGATTTTGTATATAAATAATATTTTATGTAAGGTTCTATCCGCATTGTCATAATTATCGAGAATATATTGATTTTTATAGTGTTTATGATATATAACTGTATCATCATACTATCGATGACTATCAATAGTGCATTTTACAGATTGACTTTATAAAAATAAAGCTGTATCTTATTTTCATGATTCGTACATGTAAGTTCACCTTACCTCCTTATGGCTTGAAAATAAACATAAAAAGTGTTAATAAATATTTTGAGCGATTGATATTTATAAAATACGTTACAGGAAACATTTTTCGTTCGGAACATATCGTTCGTCGAAAATTGTACGCGATATAAATGAAAATCGTCATCTTTAAGTTTTTAATTCTTGTGTTATTTTTTAAATAACAAAAGTTTGAAAAATTCATCTGATATATATTATATTCCATATATTATATTCTTGATATCGTCTCAAACGATTGATAATATAACAATCGCATGCTATTATTCACCAAGTTTTTTCCATTATCGGACAGAAGTAAAACAAGTGCGATGGCAATTATAACTTGTATACACTTATGCATTATCACATAATTCATGACATTCACATTGAATTGCAGGTCTGCATTTGATTTCTTGGAAGTTATCGATCCCCCGAACAAAAGCCAAACTGCCACCTTACGCACAGTCTATATTTAATATTAACGCTCAATAAAACCGTGCATAGGCAAAGGGTACATATTATATAATTCACGTAGCTAATCATTTCACGGCTCGTGCAATTTCCTACTATTATTTCGTCCGCTCGATTAGACCATCTGAAACGTAAAAAAAAATCCGTCGGCTCTCGCAACAATAACCAGCAGATCGAGGAAGAGAAACACCTCGACGTTTCGCCAGACAGGAAACAGCCAATTTGTTAAAGTTCCCCCACACTCTCTCTCTCATTATCGCTCTCTCTCTCCCTCATCCAGTCCCTCGGTCGGCAAAACTCCAGCCGCAACACCTTCACACGCACTCACACGAGAATTCAACTCTAGGTATATACAACTCGCTCCGTCGCACGTCGGACTTTCGCGGATATTTCACGGAGCTCGGCGAAATTGCTCTCCCTCTCTCTCTCTCTCTCTCTTTGCGAGTGTGCGCCGCCGGTCGGGTTTCGCGATTATGCCGTATAATCCCTGCTCTGTTTGTCACGGTCGCTCTTTTACATACACACGCGTGGGCGGGCTGGGGCACGCATACGTGCAGGTATACCACTCTGGTGTCGAGTGTCGCGCTCGCGGTGTGCAAGGGAGAGAGAGAGAGAGAGAGAGGTTGTCGGGCGTCGAGTATCTGGGCTCTCGCGGATATTCCCCTGTTATCCGAAACACGTGGCCGCTGTTATCCCCCCGTGTGTATAGAGCGAGCGAGAGAGAGTTGGCGTGCGTGCACCGAGCGCAAGAGGAGTCCGAGAATCTCGGAAGTACCATAGTCTAGTGGATCCCTGTGTGCGTGTGTGTGTGTGTGCGTGTGTGTGTGTGTGTGTGTGTGTGATGCGGGAAGGTATACAGGGATGGTGCTCTCGAAATGTTTGGCAAGTTAATACGCTGTAATGCCGTCTGCGCGCGAGTTGTTGTGTGTGCAACGCCGCGGCCCAGCGTACTTTAATTAAGCCGCGGTATGTATACGCTCCGCTCTCTCTCTCTCTCTCTCTCTCTCTCTCTCTCGAGTGCATTTGCATTTGCGATTTGATGTTTTATGATACGCTTATGGGCGCCTCGACGGATAGTTTTGCCGCTATAACGCTGTTGGCTGCTTTTTGCCGTAGAGCCGAGCGAGTTGGTCTCTTGAATATTGATGGCTGGGCTGGGTGTATGCGGGGTTTGGGTAGCGGCGCGCCCTTTTGGAAAACTTTGCCTCGCCAAGTTTTCGCTGAGAGCTGGGGGGCTGATATTGTTTGGATTATTTGTGAAATGCACTGGCGCCGTATATACGCCTGTATCACGAGTGCTTGGGCATGTAAATATTATGATAATTAGGAATATATAGGGACTGTGTAGTTTCGTCCGCGTATCTGCAGTACGATATTTAGAGAAATTTCCAAGAAATTCCCCTATGCGGTTTTATATAGGAACGAAAAGTTATATATATATATATATATGTACAGATCAAAAATGAGAATTCAAAACGCGGCATAGCGCATTTGCCGGAAAATTGAATAAATTCCTATCCCAAACTGCACGGCGCAGCCTCATTAGCCCTATACGAGCTCGCATCGCTCAAACGTACAGGCCTCGGCTTCAAAGGCAGAATGATCAATTAGCGCCCTAAACAAACAAGCATCATACATTAAAGACAGCTCTCTAATCCAATCGTCATCATCGCTCGCGCTGCATACCCGATATAACGTATATAACCGTACGATTTCACAGACCTCCTCCCACCCGCACATATCCCACTTCATCAACGAATAATATCGTCGAATATAACGCGTAACAATTACAGCGTCTTCGTCCTCTCCTGTTCCCCGTGTTCTCCCATCGAATTACCTGTCTGTGCTGTACCGGCCGTGTTATACGGCTATATACAGCAGCGGCAGTGGCGGCGGCGGCGGCGGCGGCACAATTAACGCGCACGATCGACCGTTAATTCTCTCGCAAATTAATGCCCATCCATACCTATCCTCGTTATTTCCGAGCGAACGCGCACTTAATGTCACAGCGATGCTCTCGACCGTACTGTGCGCACCCCGCCTATCTATATATACATACATATATATCTACACGAGGCTCGGGTGTATAATTCACGCTACGGCTAGGCGTCAAATTAACGGCCGTGCAGGATATAAAGAATCTTCGGTGCTGGTATGGGATCAGCTCGATTAGTAGCTGGGTGAGTACATACAGGTACGGTACATCGATCTACGCGTATATGAAAGGTGGTATGGCGATGCGCGAAATAACATTTATACGAGTTAATAATCGTGGCCAGCGGGAGAATGCGATATGACGCAATTTAATGGGAGATCTTCATTGTTTGGTATATCGTCCGAAATCCACGATAAAGACAGGGTTTGGGTTATCGGATGCCTTGTTTCTAATTCAACGATGAACCAAACTAAATTCTTTTTTATATAAAGCTCGGAACATTTCCCGCATCAGTTCGAAATATCCAAAGCAATTAATAACTCAACTCGCTGTAGCACAGACGTACACGCAAATGGTATACGCATTTACCCGCGCAACATAATTTTCCATCAAAAATCACCAGTCTATTTTCCGCTCGAACCTCTCAACAATCGAACAATTAGTAGACCATGCGGCAATACCTGCACCTCGCAACCCGACATTAGAACATATATAATCACGGGCTGGTCGGTGTCCGCTCGTTAGTTATATTTCGCACAAGCGCGCATCATCAATAATATACCCATCCCCTTCCATACCTCGGCCATATGCCACCTCTCTGTACAAGCCATACACAGAATCTCCCCTAGAGTCATGCATATATACATGTATATATATATAGGCTAGGCGTCGAAGCGAATAGAAATTAGCGGCGCGGCGGTGCGGCGAATCGACTGACACGTCCAGCGGCTGCTGCCTGCCGCTGCTGCTGCCTAACCGGCATCCAACGTGTTATATATGCGGGGAACGAGGAGAACTGCCGAGACGTCACACCCATCACCCTTCGACTACGCCACACTGTACGCTGGCCGTGTATATGGCGAAGGAATCGAGGGGCTGTGTGTGTGTGTGTGTGTGTGTGCGGCGTAGATCCGACGTGTCTGCATTCGGCGGGCGCAATAATATCCTTTTTATCGAGTGAAGTACTCGAATATACGACGTGTCTCTCTCGACGCTCCCCTAGAAGTGAGGGTATTATCGAGTAATTGTCGCCGCAGGACCGCGCGCGAGCTTTCTCTCTCTCTCTCTCTCTCTCTCTCTCTCTCTCTCTCTCTCTTTCCACCAGCCCCTTGCTGAATATATACTCTTGTTTCCCACTTTTCACGCCCGCGAGTTTCAGACGCGCTCCCTCACTCTCTCTCTCTCTCTTAGTGTCTTTGTGTACAGACGCGAAGCTCTGACGCCCTTTTGTGTGCGTGGTCTGTATATGAATCTCTCCTTCTTTCTCCTCACTCTGTATTTGCGGCTTTCAATGGTCGTAATTATTTAGGCGGGCTTTTATATTTATGCTTTTTGTTGATTCGCGAGAGGAGCGAGCTCGAATAGTTTGGGGAATGGGAGATAGGAGAGGGTTGAATTTAGGCGTCAAGGCTGTTGGTGCGCGCACACGGTCTTCATTGTTTGACTGACTTTATTATTTTATTTTCTGTAGAATTTTCCATTGTGAAGGAGTTCTGCGTTCCTTTTTTTTTCCTGCGTTTAATTTTGGTAAATATAGCTGATGATTTATGTATAAATTGTTTGCTCGTCAAACACTTTTGACGTTTTAATCAATTAAATATCGCAAGGTATAATGAAGGATACTCGATCGGGGACAATAACCGGCTTTGTTTACTTTGTCTTTTTTGTAATTCATATATAACGTTAACGATAACTGTTATCTAAAATTTATTTTCGTACTTGATGTGTGTGTTAAAAACATCTACTCGCAGTATGGCAATTAGAAAATATACATTTTCTTTTCATGATCACGAATAACTGCGAATTCCTGACATAAAAAAAGTCTTCATTTCGACAGTAAATATATTGTGGTCGATGGAAAATACTGCTTAGTTTACGTGTTCAATTGTTTCCATCGTTGTGTGTACCTACGATATTCACAAAGTTGACAATACCTATTCGATCAATTTCCTCATTCGTAAGTATAAGTTTTCCAAAATTGTTATAACAGTATTTTACTTTAACAACCAAAAAGTCATAAAAACCATTCCAAACGCAAATAAGTAATTACGATGCAATTACAGTAAAAACCAAGAAAAAGCAGAAACCAACCGTCATCACCCAAAGACACGAGACTTGGAAAACAAGCATTGCCCGCAATAACAATCCCTAATTTCCCATAAGAGCTTAAGCTCCGCAGCCATAGCGCCACGGCTCCCAAAAACGCACGCGAAAGAGCCGTAATTTCCCTCGGCTCATCGCACAGCCAACCCTCCGATATTATATAGTGCACAAAATTTTCCTTTGCCCGCATGCACGAAGTCGTCGCAGCTCGTAACAATGCTACAATTCCGGCATACGAGCATATAAGCTCCGAAAAACTCGGACCGCCCCTTCCTTGCGCACATGGCGCGTGTAACAGGAGCCGAGGCTCGGAGAGTCCGGATTTGTCCTCGCGGCGCGAGAGAACCAATGACTCGTGAATCATCGCGCGTCCTGCGTCGTTAAGACCTCTTATATACCCAAGCTTCTCGGTGTCGTATTTGCTTTCGCTCTCTCTCTCTCTCTCTATATTCTGTAGAAAGTGCCTGTGGGCTTCGCGAAAATGGAAAGAGACTATATACGATGACGAGGCGTGTGTGCGGGGAGAGAGAGAGAGAGAGAGAGAGACAGGCTACTGGAATTGCAAAGTACAGAAATAGGTTCTCCTCGCTCCCCCTATTTCTCGGATGAAATTTGGGACAGGAGAGAGAGAGATGATGGGGGAGAGTGAGAGGCCGAACCCCACTTCATTTTACTCCACTCTCCACTGACAAATCTATCGTGATGGAGAGAGATGGGGCGGAGAGACGATGTAAAGGGAAAATTTTGTTATGTTAATAACTGTTTATTGCTGTATTAGGGGCTAGGGTGGATTTGTCGACGGGACTCCTTCTTTTTTTCTCGCTCTCTCTTCTGCGTTGGTCGCTCTTATTGCTTTGCATTTGCTTTGTGCGTGAGTCCGAGCATTGGGATTAGTCGGATGTCGGCGAAAGGACGGATTTTCGTATTGGAAGGTTGGTGCTTATAGAATTTTATTTTTAGAATTTTATTGTAAATGAACTTGTGATTCACTGAGAGGTTATGAGAAAATTTCTTTGTTATCATAGATTGAACGATTCACTAATTAATTCCAAAAAAAAAATATCGTTGAGATTCTTGTCAAAGTGGGGAAGAGTACTTTGTGTAATTAGAAAAGCCAAAACGGAGCGGTAAATAATATATGTTTCGATAAATATCGTAGTATAGAAAATGTTACCAGTCATGCGCCGTAATGAAGTGACACTTTTCCAAGTAATGCCGATGAAATTGTAAAATATCATTGGTATAAATTAGAGGAAAAGAAACAGCAACAAGGGTATAAACGCGCGCGCAGAGATTCTATTTTTGCGCTCAAAATAAAGTAGCGTATTTATTCGCGCTGCGCGTATACGGCTATATCCGCAGGGCGCGAAAGCAAAATGAGACCTCGGGAGCTTATTAAAGACGTAAATCTCGTTACCGCGCGATTTATGCAGAGAACTAAATGAAACCAGCCCGGCGCAACTTTGTTTATCAAGAGAGAGAGAGAGAGAGAGAGAGATCATGGGATTAAAAAAAAAGAAAACAAACAAGAAGTATAACAAAAGATCTTCGGCGTTCAATATTTCATAGCAACAAGAAAATTAATACAAGAATCAATTATTAACAGGCGTGCGCGCGACCCTCGGCTGTATATACGTACACCCTTATATTCCTCTCACTCTAGAGTCTATACAGCGCGTCCCTTTTTCCACTTTGTGCCTTTTTGCCCTTCCTTCACCTCCGCCAAAACAGGTATACTCTCTTCTATAGATATAAGCTAGAGAGCTTCCCGAGTAAAAGGGAAATGGCCTTATTCATAAAGAATGAGGCGAATTCCTCCCACCGGCGAAATATTCACGGGAATCAAGAGGCTGAAAATTTCCGGCATCTTTTATATACGGACGAAAAAAAGGAGCCGAGGAGGCAAAAATCTACCATCATCGGCTGCCGAAGATGTCCAAGTGCATATATATACACGTATAGGCTGTTCCACGGTGAATATCGTGCGCGACATTTTAAATTCGATGGGAAAAACAAGGCTTGAAAGGTTGAGATACTGCACAATAAGCTAGGTATTTACTCGTATTTTACATTCACTTGGGAAATTTTATCTTCAATTTTTTTCGGCTTTCCGGGAAATTTTTCATGAGCTTTTAACATAGGATAGCTTATGGATTCGGTTATCTATAAATTATGAATTTAGGTTCGTTGCTTCGTTCGGATTTTTCAAAGCATATCGAAATACTGATAAATTTATAATAACTTTTTTCGACATTCTGAAATTTCGGGATAAATCTTTGAAAATGTAATGCGATAAACTTTATCGTTTTACGAGAATGTAGAAGCTTAAAAAAAGAGAAGAGAAAAGATACAAAGTCCACTGGAGATCAAAAGCAGCTATAACAATTCAAATCCGATACTCGAGCAATGATTCACAAACTGTACGTCCCATTCGAATGAAGGAAAAAATACGCTGACACGCTTCAGTCCAAGCTAACTTTATGTATAATCAATTTTCCCAGCTTTCAAGGAATGTCGACCGGTCAATTCACAGCGAGATAACCCATATATACACTGCAAATAGAGACATTCGCCTATACAGCCGATCAGCAGCCTCGCGATGACTCAGTTCGCGAAGAGGGTGACTGTTATATAGCGGAGCGAAAGAGAGAGGGAAACAGAGAGAGAGAGAGAGGATAGGCAATGAAATGCGCAAGAGGGCTGTATTCCGTTGCCGATCAGATATAGACTCTCTCTCTCTCCCTCTTTCATGCTCTAGAGAGAAGGAAAAAAAGAATTAGCTTCATAAATCTTTAGGAGAGCGTATATTTACCCGGAGAAGCGATGAATATCTCGCGGGTGGATCGACTGGCAGTTTTCTCTCTCGTTTATTCGGGTACTTTTTGTTGGTTATATACACCAGAGAAAAAGCCGTCGATGCGCGCGGTGTGTCCAACTTTTCGGAAGAAAGTCCGCGGAGATAAGGGCCTCAACTTACAAATCAGCCAATTGGCTCGTGCTTACGTAGCCTATATACTGGCATATCGGCGTATAAAAGCAAATGGTCCGTTATCGAGTTTATTCCGTAGCGCGAAGAAAGTGAAGTATAGATGAAATGGAAGGATCTGACGATGTTTGTCTTTGGCGATGGATAAAGATTTACGAGACGTGCGATGACTCACGTTTTCGTCATACGAATATATGCAGGCAACTCGCGATGCTAGATTAACAGAAAGCTTCATTTCCATTTCAGTCGGTGTAAATATTTTATGGATCAATTAGTGGCGAAGACAAATTGAAATTGTGTATCGAGGGATTAGCGGCTTAATGGGATATGCATGCAAGAACATTATCTATTTCGTCATCGTGCGGCAGCGGTTCAAAGATTAATCCGGTTAATGGGCGTTATAAAGAATTGCGACGATTATGGTATGTTAATATTGCGCGTACGATGCAATGTGCAGATATATAAGAGATAAAACCCACCAATTTTCGTTAATTAATTGACGGCGTAAAAGTTGTATTAATTGAACAATAAAGGAAATACGCGTATTGTAGCGGCGTTACGGGGGAGGATAACAAATTTTATAGTGGCCCGCGCGCGTTTTGTAGCTAATCGTTCGAGCGTTTGACAAGGAGCGTAAATATGCGATAGCTATTGAATCACTAATAAATAAGCAATAATGAATTTATCGTTGGTAAAACTGGAGATCTGCACGTTCCATGCGATTCAGTTTGGAAATGATATAAAATTATTAAATGTTTTACGAGCTCGCAGCGAAACGAATCATTCATATCATCGCAATTTGCAAAACTATATAAAATAGTAAATAGAATCTCGTGTTTAACACACGAACCTCGGCCATAACTGAAAGTTTTGTGTAAAAAAAGGGGGGGACCGGAAAGGCAGAAAAAGAAAAAAGCATAGTTAAAGCAACTTTTCGCATTGGCCAGCTCTGGAGTACCGAGAAAACGGCCGAACATTTCTACGGTTTAATGCTTCCGTCGATCTCGCCGTCGCCAAGGCAAAACTGCTCTCGTTTCGGTCTTCTTCCCCTCTTTCATTTGCGACTTTTTCACGCGGACTGATGGTTCCTCTCTCTTTCGCTCTCTCTCCTATTCTCTCGCGGAAGAGTAAATTATCCCCGCAAGCTCTTGCGGCTGCTGCAGCATTTACGATCTGGCGAATTAGCAGCTACACGATCCAAGATGTAAACAGTTTAAAGCTAACTTTTTTTATGGGTCTCGAGAGTGACTCGAGTTGATCGCGAGGTGTTGCATTATCCAGCCTAACAACCGCATATTAAAAGTCTTAATTCCGTTATTAATTGGGTACTATAAAGCACAGTCGTTAATTTCGGTGTATATACCCTTGCCAATTAGCTGGAAATACATAACGGTAAGGCGTAATTCACAGTGCTCTTATCAAATAGTTCGCATAGACTGCACAAAGCAGGGAGAAGGGATGTATAGTTATCGAGATATACCGAGAGCGAGGGTCGAAGATTTATACACATGGATATACGCCTATAATGTAAGATGTTGCGCTTTTACTCCGCCCTTTGCCTGGAAAACTGGCTGTTTATGACCTTGTATATATATTTCGGACCTTCGATCCACGGATATCATAAAGCACACACCTAAATAGCCTACTGGAAACTCCCATCTGAACCCCATTGTCTGTGAGTAAATATCCGATCGAGCTATTGAGATTTTCATTTTATTGACACTTTTATAAATGTGATAATGCATCAGAGATATCGCAAAGATTATAAATAGCCAATATAAGCAAGATATTTGATATTTATGTATTTTATCAAATGCCCAACTATCCCCTTATTTCGCGCTATACTTCGTTCACCCCCAATTTACCGTACTGTACAGCATCACATCTGCGCGTACTACAGTTTCGCGTTGATGAAATGAAATCTCGTTTAAAAATCCTCATTTGCAATATACTTTTATCCCCTCCTGGTAGCAAACGCGATTAATTTAATCACTTTCACAATCGGTTAACTTTTAACGTGCCGAGAGAGAGAGAGAGAGAGGAGAGAGAGAGAGAGAGAGGCGATGGAAGCCAGGATACAGCGTCAAGTGAACAACGATAGTAGCGGGCGGGTAGACACGGCGATACAAATAAGCGAACCATCGAGGTTCTAGCGCGCAGAGCGAGGCCAATATTCACCGGTACGAGAGAAAACCAGAGAGAGATAGAGAGAGCGAGAGAGAGAGAGAAACGCTTAACAGCGTGGACTAATATCCGTTGGCCGAGATAACGAACACATCACGATAAGAGAGACTCACTCGTGGAGCGGCTGCACGGAGCGACGTTATACGCGGGGAAACTCTATGTAGCGAGATAACACGTGTATATAGTCGAGAGAAAGAGAGAGAGAGAGAGAGAGAGAGATAGATAGAGTTGTAACTGGGAAATCGAGGGAAAATTGTGGGAACGGAATGAAATTGGGAAAACGAGAGTCAAGTGGAAAATGAGAGGGAGCTGCCGAGGTGAAGAAATTGATGGACACCGAGAACGCGGTTAATTGACTGTTTAAGCGCGCCTATATATATATACGAACACGCACTCGATTTCCCAACTGTGTATTCTTTTTTGCGTGGTTTTTATACCGCACGTGCCAGAACGATACGAAAAACGACGCGAATACGGAGGCGAAGTTTTTATTCGCTCGGCGCGAATAATATTTGCGTTGTTGTTGAAATAAATGCTCTCGTCCGCGATCTCTCTCCGATATTTACTAATATATATCTCTTTTTCTATTTGTATCAAAAATACGCTTTTTCGCAACGGATATACACAAATAAAACCTTACAGCGCCCAACAATAATACCCGGCCAATCTCAATTTTTCACAACTTTTCTCAAAACAAAAAAGAAAATACTCCGCCCTCAATTCCGCAGACACAAACACACGAACGAGAGAATAAAATCCTACGAGTGATAATTCGCGCGAGTCGCGATAAGGCGAAATAATACTAGAAAGAAAAAGCGCGCCAGTGCAGCGTCGCGACGATACGTCCGGTGATTCCGGCCAACTCTCGCTCTCGCTGCACACACCCCGGAGAGAGACAGAGAGAGAGAGAGAGAGAGAGACTTAAAAACGCACATATATACAGAGCAGAGAGAGAGGGAGAGCCGAGGAGGTATAAGAGGGCACACAGCAATCGCGAGATAAGCAAAAAATTGCGCGTACGCGGGCAAATTGGCCGGGACAAAGGAAAAGGCTATATTATGCGCTATAGCGGGCGAGGGGGTATAGAAGTAGAGAGAGAGAGAGAGAGTTGGCTCGCACTAACGAACGAGAGAGCAACCCTCCGGGCCGTCGAAATGCGAAAACCACCGCTATAGCGCCAGAGAGATAACGCGATGGAAAATGCTCCCACGGGATAATTCTCGTCATGGCGTCGTCGGTCGAGACCCTCTCTTTCTCTCTCTCTCTCTCTCTCTCTCTCTCTTTCCCTCATCCTCTCGTAGTGCCCTTCGTTTTGACGGGGTTCGAGAGCGAAGCTATATATTCTTCGTGACTCCATGATCTCGCTACTGCTGCTGCGCATACTTATGCCGCTGTTTGGATATACAATTGATTTTTCGAGGGCTCGCGTCTATTATCTCAATTGCTTTGCATGCTATTTGATAATGGAGTTGGGAATTTGTTGCTTTGATCGTTTTTGCTGTAGTTTGCTTTTTATTCATTTGATATATAATCAATGTACACATACAGTCCCTTTTTGTATAGGATGAAGCGGCATGTTGAAATATTTATTTATATATTTCTAATTATTTTCCGGTATATGCAGACGGTCACGTATTACCACCATGGATTTTTCTCATTATAGTCCAGATAAATTTTAAATTAAAGGTCTATAATGAAACGGTAGACTACTTTTTCATTGGGCCGAGAGTAACAAAAGCGATTAACGTTCCCATTGATCAGCAATGACCAATGTGCTCGTCCGCTTATTGGATTTTTATTCTGAGAATTCAATGCTACTCATCCGATTTTCCGTTATTCCCAGATTAAATTTCCCGAAATTGCTATAGATACAGAGGGAAGTTTATAGTATATAACAATAAATACAAACATAATGAATTTCGCAATAATTGAACATTGGACGGTAAGGGCTTCATTAAACAACCGTTTACCATCGGAACAAACGCGCTCTGTAATTAACGGCCGCTACCGGAATCGCCGCGTCCAACTAGCTCAGCGAAAGCAATTTCCCGACACCTGAATTTTTCATCGACTCATATCCCAAAAATCCATATGAACTTCCGTGTAGGGAGTGAAAAATCCGGTCGCTGCATTTTTATCCCCCCCGCTGTCCCTGCAGTCGTACCACTTATATACCGCGGCAATTTTCGACAGAAAACAAGGAAGCGATATTGGTCGATACATCAGTGGCAGCAGACGTCACGTGTGTGATCGCCGCTGCTTTGGTACTTGGGTCTATATATATATATATGAGAGAACCTCTGCGGTACACATAACGTCGAGTACAGGCGGGAAACTGTGTGCACCGGCAGCGTGCAACAACCTACCGTAGCTCGTCCTCCGCTGCAACGCTGCTGCGTACTCACGTACACGCAGGTTGTCGAGTGTAAGAGAGAGAGAGAGAGAGAGAGAGAGAGAGAGAGATTCTCGAGGCATCACGTACGCACTAGGCATCCCAACGATTGCCGCGGAGATGGAATTGGGGTTAAGACGAGCTTGACTCTCCCTTGGAGACAATGGAACTGGACAGTTTCTCGTTTGGCTTTATTAGGACCTATCTTTATCTTCTTGATTTCATTTTGGATTAACTCTAATGAGAAATTAATTTTTATCAATGTACTTATAATACGATGTGCCTTTTCTTGCTAATATTAAGAAGTGATACATTCACTTTATTGTACATATGAATGTCTAAGTGCACCATGACCTTTTCCACCTAAGTTATATATTTCTATAAACCATTCCAGCACTTGATTCTATAATAAAAAAAAATACAACTGCAAAGTTTAAACGAGTAGGTTTTTAAATACGTCATTTCGCCAATTGTATTTTCATTGTTTAAAGCAACTTTTACTACCGTACCACCGACATTTCTCTCTTACATACGCCAGCAAACCCGGAATTTATTGTCTCCACGTTCTTTTTGTTGTCGCGGGTTCACGATTGCAGCGAGTGGACCAAATTTCCCGTCGACGAATGCACGGACGAGAAAAACGTCCGCGACCCCTTTGATTTTGCAAACGTTCGAGAGAGAGAGAGAGAGAGATAGAGACAGAAGACGATGTATACAGCGCAACGCTCGGACTACACGAGCGCCGCGAGCGAGGCTTGTTCACTGCTCGCGGCGGCGACCGGCTGCTCGTGAATTCGACGCACGAACGCGGCCTCTTTCAGGAATTGTGGCCCATCGACGGTAGAGATTAAGTGGAGCTCGACGAAAAGCTATACGGCCCCGCAGACTCGCCCCGCGCGTGTAACTGTATATACCGAGTGTCTTGATTATTGATGGCGCGCGCATCACCTTTTTTTTTTTTGTTATTCGAGGAATCGAGTGTCACCTCTTTTTTTTATCTTGATTAGCTCGAGTTGGCGGGAGAGCTGTTCACCTTCTCACTCTCAGATTTTGTGACTCGGATATAAGCGGAGATTATACGATGTCGGGGATATAAGGTTTCATTGCGATTATGCTCGTTATAAGTCGGTGCTCCGAGCTTATTATACGAAAGTGGGGAAGCTGAGTATTGTAAAACGGAGTAATGAATTAAATTGACTTTGATAAATCTTGCCGTGGATACGAAAATCCTAAAGAAACGGTCAATTAGAAAAAAACTATTTTCATAACTTGGCAATAATTAATTGGCATTTCGTATTGTTGCAATCAATCCCGATGACTCGGGTAAATCAAAAGCTCATCCCAGAAGCAATCTCTATCAAAAGGCAAATCAATTATACTCCCATCGCGTAGCTCCTATCTAATTATACGTAACCGTTACACTTACACTTACCGCTCGCTTAACAAACTTATATATATATATATATATATATCTAATTCAAACTTAGCAGCGCTCGCGCGCGACACCCTAATTCGAAATACAATCGACAAAGCCGTCGGATATAGCAGTAGATAAAGGCCAGTATAGTCCTCTATAAGCAAAGAGAGAGAGAGAGAGAGAGTCGCTTGGTATTCGAGTGCAGAGGAGCGCTGTCCCGAGCCGCCCACAGCCGCACCATTAACGTTAATCTCGATAATAAAATCAGTCGCTATTACATCGGCTGCATAATTCCAGATTATCTCTCGCTGGTGGTGCCGGAGGTCCTTGCACCCGAATTTCCTCCCCGATATACAACCCGCAGCAAATTTACCTGCCTGCGCTCTCCACTCCATGAATCATCTTGTCGGCGTAATTTCGACTTTCCGAGCCGCCCTGCACCAGCATCTCGCAAACCCCGTCGTGAGAAATACAGAGAGCATCAATTATACTACCGGCACCGGTAATTAGTGACGCGCGTCATGCACCGCAGCAGCGGCCTAAATGCGCATAACGATCTTGACGCGCGCTGCACGTCATTAACGCCCGCGAGACCTGACGCGTGCTGTTTGTTTCTCTCTCTCTCTCTCTCTCTCTGTGTTTACCCTCCGTTTAAAACGCGCGTGTACCGTCGAATGAGAGCCCCCGCGTTGAGCGGTTTTTAAATGTGCTTGCGGACGGCTGCGTATGAGCATCTTGTCGACGGCTAGGAGATTGGGCTGTATAGTTGACTTTTCGCGATTATCCGTTCTTTTCCGAATTATTCGTCTTGCACTGGATTTACATCGTTTTGAGTTCTGTGCGGTGTTTTGTTCTTTGTTTTCGATAAGAGCATTTGGGAGCAGCGTGTAATTAGTGCCGTTTTTTCACTTTGAATGATTCCTCGTTGGCTTTTGGAATTTCCATTGCGCACCTGTCATCCATGTATTAAAGTTGACGAAGTACAAGTGAGTAATTTAAGTATACTTAATATAAAAAAAACTATATAATGTAGAAATTATAATGGTCATTCGTGTGCTTGAAAACAAAATGCAATAGACCAACGGTATTAGGTGGGAAATCATCGGGAGTCGATTTCGCCCAAAAATACGAAATGTGTTTTAGCGCGAGCCACGAATTATATTATACGTAATAAATAAATCTCCAGCCATGCATTGGTTTGATATAAAATCGAAACGCGAGACCGTTTCGAAAATACATCGGATAAAAGCTTTTATTTAATAGCTGTCACATCGCGAGCTCGATGAAATCGCGTGATTTATAACTTTATAATATCTGCAAAAAAAAAACAACGTTTTGAACTATACGATAATGCACTACCTATATTTGAACTATAAATAACATTTTTCCGTTGTACAATTTTTCTGTGTTTTTAAAATTCGGGAACAAGACTACGAAGCTGTTGCGCCGTTAGTTAAAAAACTTTAAAAGTGAAAAAAAGGAAGAGAAAACGATCGAGCATTCATCAAGGAGAGGAGCGCGTATCTCGCGTCACTTATTGCAGCCGACGTCCTGCGCCAACACTATGGGGCGCATTATTCGCTTGTTAAAATGCACTCTCGCGCTCTTTAAGAACGTTTTAAATGTACTTAGGCACACGAGTACAGCGTGAAATACTTGAGAGGTTATGCATATACCAGGTTTTTATCGTAATTCGTATATATACATCCCAATGCTGCTGCAGTCGACTAATATTACGGCTGCGCGATCGATTAAACATCGTATTTGCTGGCGTATGTCTGCAAATTATATTTTAATTATTTTTCGGATGGTATTTGTAATGACGCGAGGACGTAAAATTATACTCGTAAACGTTTTGATTTATAATTGTTGCCAAAATTGCGTTAACGTATTAGTGCACGCTCGCGTTTCATTTCATTCCCATGCTTTGTTCAATAATGAAAATTATGATAATAAATCGGATTTACTTAATGTCCACGGCTTATGCGATTTTAGCGCGAAGGACTGACAACGCGACAGTACAAAAAATGTCGAAAGTTAAGAAATTAGTTTAAAATGAGAAACGTTTTCGATCGAGATGACATTGAAGTTACACCACCACAACTTTGCGGTCGATAAATCTCAGAAGTTCTTCATTTTCGCTTATCGATGCTCGATTGTTTTCAGACAACGCATTATCCTGTAGCTTTCGACTTTCGCTCATCGCTCGAAAGCTCTCGACGAATAACCTATACTTAAAAAAAAAACGTCGAGTCCAGCATCAACCGTCTACATCAGCACTTTGCGCAACGAGACTGTCCCATCACCGAAAACACACGTAGTTTCGCCCGCAAATATTAAGCATCCAATTCGCTCTAATCCAAACTTGGCCGCCAACTGGCACTGCGGTAGTCAGCTCCCCGGTATATAATTAATGCATCGCGACCGGCCGCTCTCGCACAAAGCACCGTGTCTCCGCAAAAGTAAATTCTCGACGCGATGCAAGCCACACACACACACACACACACACACATATATACCGAGGACATATCAAACAGCCGTATATATACGTGCGAATTCGCGCGCTCGATATATACAACGTATAAGGGCGACATTTACTTGGACAATTTCCCCGCCGTCGTTTAGCGTCGCTCTCTCCACACACACACACAGACACACGCATACAGATACACTTGAGAGAGCGTCCAAGCATATGAGGTTGCAAAGGGAGCAAAAGGACTTTGGTATTTCGCCGTATGCCACGCGTCCACCGGCCACCCTATATTCCACAGATCTCGTGCGAGACATCTACACACACAGAGAGATAGAGAGAGAGAGACACAGAGACGCGTGCTGGAAGGACACGACACTGAACGACGCGAGGGTGCGTTTGGTTTCCTTGGTGACCGATAGGGCGATGGGTTGGGTGCAGAGCGAGAGACCGCTCTCTCTCTCTCTCTCTCTCTCTCTTGTAACCACCGCAGCGGCTGTTTGTATTTCATATTGATAGAGCATCGATACGGGGCGCCTGGACGTACGCCTCTTCTCTCTCTCTCTCTCTCTCTCTCTCTATCCCTAGCAAACTCTGTCTCTCTCCTCCAAGCGCGACTCAGAGAGAGAGAGAGAGAGAGAGAGAGAGAGAGAGGAGACAATCGCCGCTGTAGCACTAACGTCCCATCACCGACAAAACAAACAGAGTGTGTAGCGGCTGTTTGCTCTGCTTCCGCATTGTTGCTTCAAGCCTCGTTAATGGACACTGCTCGAGCATTTTTCTTCCTCGGACTGAACCCTTCATCTCTCTCTCTCTCTCTCTCTCTCTCCTTCTCTCTGTCTTTCTCCCTGCCGACGCGTAATATTCTGAGCTTGGACCCTGCGAGGGCGTACACGCGATTTTTCGCGCGCGCGCGAGTCCTGCATAGCAATGCGTGCATATATGAACAGAGGCGCGGCCTGCGGATTAACTGAATTTTAATGACGTTTGTCGTTCGCATATACATATATAGAGGGTTCTGCGCGCGTATGTATCGGACGAGCAATCGTTGTGTGTACACGTACAGAAGGGAGGGTAGTGGCGGCGGACTCGACCGATTGTTCGATTTTTATTTTGACATCGAGGACCCGAGAGCGAATGATGGATCGAGAGAGGAGCTCTGCCTCGTATGTGTGCGTGTGCGCGTGTGTGCAGTTGCCACGAGGGGCGCCACAGACTCTCGATTGTTGATTTTGTGATGACGGTTTTGGTTGATAGTTTATCTTTTTGTTTTCTTTTTTTTTTCGAGCTTCCTTTGCTTTCGCGAGAGGGACCGCGTGGATGTGATAGATCGCGATTGAACGACGGGTCGCGGTTGGAATTGTCGAATATGCCGCAGCTGCCTTTGATTTTCGGTGGATAGGGGGAGAGGGTGGGAAATTTGCATCGGGGCTATATTGGCTTTGCAAACAGATTTTCAGCTTTGGGGAAATTGGATTATTTTGGAGTTTGGCTAAATTCGGGTCTATTCGACAGCTCTGCATTATTGTACGTTCTCGTTATCTCGCTTCACTGAACAATAATAAAAACTGATTAGTATAAATAAGCTCACCGGTTGTCCAACGAGACTTTGCCACGTGAACTCGAGATCGTCGATACTGGCGGCCACTGGGACGACGAAGTTCATAGCGTAGGTGTTGATGATTCCTTCCCTCACGTAGTACAGTTCCGCATCCAGTCCTGAAAGACGAAACACATCGTAAATGAACCAAAACCCAAAGTCGTTGAACCGAAGGCAAAATTTATGCTTTGGTTGTGTTCAAGTCATAACTTATTATCCAGAGTATTATATAAATGCCGCGCATTATGGGAGTAAGGTGTGCCGTATAAAACGTGGATCGCCCATGAAAAATCCAATGCAGAAACGCAGAGGAATAACTCCAGCCGTGACTCCGTAATATACAGCGACGGTAAATAGGGAGCCGTCAGCCGTGAATCAAACACAGCTCGCGGCAGCAGCCTCGATCCGTACAAACGTAATAAAAAGATATTCCACGTGCTCGGGCGCGAATAACGCATGCAAAGTAATTCAAGCCGAACTTCATCCGCGAAAAACACTATAGGCACCGCGAGCGCACGCGCGCATAAAGAAGCCCGCGCCGGCACAAGAAGAAGCGCTGTACAGAGGGAGAAAAAAGAAAGTTTCGCGACGCGCGCGACGAGAGAGAGAGAGAAAGCGCGTGGAGGCGGAAAATTTCCGTACGAGCCAAAGCTGCTCTCTCTCTCTCTCTCTCTCTCTCGCGGCGGCGACGGGCTTCATTTCCCTGCAGCCGCTCGCGCAGCTCATCCGTCTCTCTCGAGCGAGATCTTCGTCTGCGGCGACGGTGGCGGCGGCTGCGGCTTTGATACCTCGGCGAAAATCCAGGCCTCGATCTGCCGTTGCTCCTGTGTCTTCCTTCTCGAGGGATTTAAATTTCCCGACGATTTCCCTGCACCCGCGCGACGCTTCCGTTTTTTTTTTTTTTTTTATTCTACTCGTACACGCGCAGCTATATATACATATACAATAAAGGTATATAGCTATACAGGCCATGACGAAATGGCTGGGTAGGAGCTACTTTTGTTCTTCGATTTATACCGCGCCCAACACTCGCTGATTTTATTTTTATCATGGATTTTCCTTCGTTTTTCCCTCCGTCTGGCAGTGATTGCCTCTGCCTCGGCGCGGCCAAAGCAAAGATTTATCATGCGCTATACAGTCTGCAATGCCGAGAGAGAAAGAAAGAGAGAGCGAGCGAGAGTATAGGTGGGGGATTTGGTAAGGAGATTTATTGCGAGGCATCTTTTTGCGGGACTTGCGCTTTTATGTACGTGCTCACGTGGAAATGGCTCTTGGAGTAGTAGTGGGTCCCGGGGCCGCCTGCGCGTACCGTTGGGTTTAGTTATAAAAAAGGATTTGTATACGGACTGGGTTATAGAGACTTTGGGCTATGAGGATCGAGGAAACGTGCACAGTCGCGTGGTTGGTTAGTACGGGACAAGAGTGTTTCGGGACGGCATAGTACGAGCTCGTAGATTTAAAGGTTGGATCGGAACTTAGTGTTCTTCGTACTTGCAAGTTAATTATTATGATATTGGCACGAATATCACTTGAATACTATTGGACTATATTGGAGCGTGTAGCACATTATGGAAGGAATATCTCTGTGTGCTAATCTAATTAATGAAATAGTTAAATAATCATTACTATCGATTCCATATCGTAGGTATCAAGATATTATGCCATATCATAATTCACGATGCTATTGAAAGTGCATTTGTTAGAATGTTCGTCATATTTGAATATATTGGCGAACTTTCATACGTTATAAGACTTCGAATGGAAGTTTTAAAATAGACGCGATCTGCACCGGAGAATTCATCCGCCAAGGAAATGAGCTTTGGGAATTTAATATCGTTTCGGCATTTGCATTCGAATGGCGCGTCGAACGAAGAAAAAAAAAGCTCAAATTAAAGCACACATTCGAGTCAGTGCAGAAAAACCACTGGATTATATAGAACATGAACTATCCTCGTGCTTATATGTAACAAAATAAAGCTAACCAACGATAGCCATTGCATCGCTCGCATCCATTTTTGTGCACCGAGCTTCCGTACATGCGGAAA
>UELU01120747.1:0-19564 GCA_900490025.1 Megastigmus dorsalis | reverse complement strand
CACACACACACACACACACACACACACGCACACCTTAACCCGCAGATGAGTTTCTCTCTTCCATCTGGAAGCCTCCCTCGAAACATCCGAGCGAAAGCTCGATTGGGAGTGATCATTTCCCGGTTAAGGGGCTGCAACGAACGGAGCGAGGCAACTTATATCCTTTAGCCATTCACAAAACACCGCACAGACTCGCAGCACACCGACACAAGCAGACAGCATACATGTAGGCGAACTTAATTAGGCGACGAGCAATCAGTGGTCTGGGCATCTGTAGATACGAGACCGAGAGTTGGCGAGAGGATAGCCAAGCCGTCGAAGCCTTGCATATCTATATGTCTGACTCGCGTGCTCGGCTGTGCAACACGGAAGCAAACGGTGTATATATGTCTGCTTCTGCTGTTGCTGCTGCTGCTGCCGTCGCCGACGACGCCGTGTCGCTCGAGGACTTTAACGATGACCTGAATTTCTTCGAAATTCCCCACAGGCTATGCCCTCCTCTGTCTCTCTCTCTCTCTCTCTCTCTCTCTCTCTCTCTCTCGACGTGTGTGTCTGTGTACGTGCAGCTGCATACGTGCGTGTATCGAGCTCTCCTAGTCGGTCTGTGTCGGTCTGCGTCTCCGTCGCTGTTATCTCTCGAGCGATGTGGAGCGAGAGGCACTTGACGCCGGGCGTCGCGACTACGTACATATATAGCGGAGCTTGCGAACTCTTGGAAAACCCTCCTACCCTCTCGCTTTCTCTCTCTCTCACTCCCTTCTCCACGAAATAAAGCATATCCGTGTGAGTATTTCGGCTTGGTAGTGGGACCGAGTTGCGAGAGAGATGGAGAGATAGGTAAACGGAGATGAAAAGTGGCAAGGAAGGTGAGTAAGGGAAGACGCGTGCGAAGCGTGGCAGAAAAAAATCTTCCGAGAAAGGATGAATTCATTGAGTGACTGGAGGGCTGCGCGAATTTCGTTTATAATTGAAGCGGGGGAGATCCCTGACTGTAAGGGAATTAAACGTATCCGGTTCTTAATAGACGCTTTGTTTGGAACTCGGGGGGCGGGGATGAAGTTATCAGTTTAATATGGGAGTGCAAAGTTCGTATCTTTGGAATGCAGGGATAATTGGTTTTAATTGGCCCATTTATGTTATATTTGCCGGGTTGAAATTTATTTAAATGACACCAAGCTTATTCGTCGCTTATAAAGGGTGTGTTATAGTAGGTATGAGCCGTAAATAACCGAGTTTACTCTTTTAAACAATGAAATTATGTTACAAAAGTATAAGAGTCATTTACAATATATGTATATCCAACATCAGAAAATAGAAAAATAAAAAGCGGATTGCACACAACGATACTCGCGTGAAATATAAAAAAAAGATATTGTATTTTCTGAAAACAAAAACCCACGAATAACATATCGATATCGAAATTGGCACCGAATTTGAGTGAGTATAAATAGAAAAATAAATAAATGGTTTAGAAAGGCATTTTTCTAGCGAAAGCTTATGCTGCAAAACTTTTTTTATCAGAAAATGTTTTGATCTATTCATCTTTACCCATTATTATTACATTTATATTGGGACGACTATTTAATTTTACGTATAACGATCGAATTCTTTTTTATTAGTTTTATTCAAAACTGTAATTTTAATGATTTGTAGTATAAAGTATATCAATATAATTTTCAAAGTATAGAATCATATCAATAGTCTTTCAAAAATATTAAAAATAATTAAAATTAAATGGAAATAGTAATATTCATAAGGAATATTTAAACTATGCAAGTCCTTTTATGCGTAAAATTCATAATTTTAAGCGTCTTTGAAAGCATCCCTTAAATTATACGGATAAAACAATCAAGCCTCGCAATGAGAAAAACAATAGAAATAGGAGAACAATTACGGCTGAAAGAGTAAAGTATATATATATAGTGAACGAGAGACAAAGAGACAGAGAAAGAGCGGTCGAGAAATTTCGAGAATGCAGCGTTAGGCGTTTGATAAGAAAGGAGGTGAGGGTTAGGTGCGGATTTCCCGGAGTGAAGCTGAAGTGTGAATATCCCGCGCACGTCTTGGTGTCCGTCTTTCCCCGGCGTTTCGCTAATTTACATCCCCATTTGCATCTAAAGGGGGTGTTACTCGCGATTAAGAGATACCATCCGTAGATTTTCTTCCAAGCCGACTCTCACTCGACGCGTTGTATAATACATTGCAGGTGATTACCGTCCCGTTCTCCCTTTATTAATTGTAAACTTCATTAATTCCATAATAATTAAGATGCCTTTGGCTTAAGTCTGTGCCGTGCATTTACGAAATTATAATGGCCAATTCAAGATCTATTCTTAGGAGTTGTGTTATTGACATTTCAATGAATATATGGCCACCACTGTTGCGCAATAGTTCCACGGTTGGCTACTCGCATAAATTATGTAACAATGTACGTAACAGCGACCGAGTTTTCTCGCTGAGAATTCAACAAACCTGGATCGGAACAGAATGTATTTGTTTGCAAAGTAGTCGATGGGGAAGGAAACCTTTATAATATAGTAAAAGCTTATACCGATAATAATTAATCGTTCTGAATAATAGTAACACTTCATTAATCACTATTAGATTAATTCGCACACGTTCATTCTTCGCAATTCGATAAGCGTCTTCAATAGACCAAGAGTTGCAGTTGCCGCAGCATAATTTCTATGAATTTAATTTATTTAATGCAAGTCAAAGTGCGGGCTTTCTTCGATTGGCGATCGAGCAGCCCGTGAATCGCGCCATTGTTGTCGGTAAGTAGATAAAACTCGACAGCCGCGCTCGGCCTCGTATATATTCTTCATTGTCTAGTATTCACAGAGTTTATCGCGACTTCTATTTTTAGACGTATATTTCTACAGTAGACGAATTATATGCGCAATCTATTAGATTCAAATAGTGCGCGCGGACGCATTTAAATTCGCTCGATTCCTCAACGCCGCGTTCGCCGCGTGATTCCCAACGAGATATGCCGCTTATTCGAGTCGCAGACTACATTTATTTTATTGCAAAGAAGATAAGGAATATTAAATAGATGTATAATTTTCTAGATAGAAAAAAAAAAGGAAAAGGCCGTGGAAAAGTGAAAAGTGGTCGATAAATGTTTGCGCTTTGTTGGAAGCGGTAAAGTAGATAAAGGCTGGATATAGTCAGAAATGTGTTCATGTTTCTCGCAGGCACAGATGGATAGGTAGAATATATTTAAACGTAAAACTTTTTAGACGGTGTTAATAAAGGAACGGGTTTTATATGTTTAGTTTTGGTAAATGTAGTTATTGTTTGTCGCTGGGACGTTCTTTTCAAAGCAAACATCGCCATTGGCTATTTTGATGTTGTTACCAAGAAATGTGAACTATATTATGTATATGAAATTAAGATAAGATTGAGGATTGACAGTTTTGTCAAAATATAAGCAAATTCCGTGATATTAGATCAGTGTATAAGTTAATAGAACTACAATCTATGATTAATTACGATGATGAAGTTACATCAGAACTATATAGTGCCACATGCCACTCATTTTGAATAGTTGATTAGTTCAATTACCATTACTAATTTAAGAGTCCGCAAGCTAAACCTACCACGGATATCGACATGCATATTTAACAATAATCAAATGGTAGCAGAACCTAATGTGTATATTTTCATTTGCAAGAGTATCGGTTACTTTTTTACCTGTATTAGTTTCATTACTCATTCAGCGCGTGTACACAGCAGCTCTAAGTTGGATTTTCTGCACCAACAAGGATAATCGATAAAGCTTTTAGTCGAATATATTGTTAATTTGATACGCTTCAAACATTAACCGCGGCAATTTAGTTTAGAGCTCGGTAATTATCCTTTCGCTACACACCATTTACAGACTATCGTCAGATTTCAGTATCTTCGAAATTCCAACACAGACAAATAGGAGCTTTTTTACCAACGATTTATTTTCTTTCAAAGCGTCCAATAAAAGGCCGCAAACTAAAGTTTCCTCCTGCCAAGACATCGTAACAAAAGTGAAATAAGTAAGGGGTTGGGTTGGGTTGGGTTCGGGTTCGGGTTGATGAAAAACACTCACCATTTTCGGGGACAATGAAGTTCCGATGCTGGAGCTCGCAGTGCACCTGCGTGTCATTGCCGCTCGCGCTCGGAAAGTCCATATCGTCGGTGCGATCCCTTACACAACTGCCACCACCTGCGCCTGCACAACCACCACCAGACGCACCATACCGCCGGGGCGGACTAACGGACCAGCCTACATTCTCACATTTAACGTCCTGACGCTGCTTCGGCTGCTCCTTCGGCTGCTCCGGACGCCGGACTCGCTCCTTACGCCGGGGCGTCGTTGTCGCACCTCAGCGATGCGCTCGCTGCATTTGCCGAGTCCTTCGCACGGTTACAGTCAACCACTGTAGACTTGTATCGACTTCTTATCATCGATCGCGAACTCGGTCGTTCACTTTCTCTGCACTGTTGTTGGTTTTGTTTTTTTTTTGTTTTGGTCGGGAGACGTGCGCGTCTGTCGCACACACAGCTTTTATATATTGGATTCCTGTGTCTGAGGAGTTTGGGAGATACTTTTTGTCGGCGAGACTTTTTTTCTTACCAGCCGGAGGTCGCTCGAGTGTCCTTTGGTGACGCTGCTTTTCTCTCATCCGCTGTTCGTTATCTTAACTTTTCGAGATGTTGTTTATATATGTGTGTGTATTATATTCTATTTTTTTGTTTCTTTGTTATACTTGTGTTTGTGTGTGTGTGTGTGTGGGTGCGTGAATCGTTATTATCACGGGTTCGCATTTGCTTCTTTGTACGCTTGTATACCGCCGGTTTTTGTCGCGGTTTAAGTAGTGCACACTTTTACTTTCTTCGTCTTGACCCGCGCAGCATTAAGTATTTTACTATAGGTTTTATCTGAACGAGTCTTCGTGTCTTCGTCGGTTGTTTGATTCTGACGGGTAGATGACCGGCGCAGATTTTATCGGCTTCTCTGAAACAAATCATGATTTTATGAGTCTTGCAATGCTATTTGGATTAGTAGCTTAAATTTAGTGTATATATACGCGATACTCGCAATATGTCGAAACTTTTTAGAGCTTATTTTATTCGAATTAGGTCGGTAAAAGAAATGGTGGGAAAAAAATGTTGAAAACTTAAGAAATCTTTCGGATTTAACAACTTTTTTTTTTTCCAGATGTTCAAAGTTTCATAACTCTTTTATATATAAGGAACTTTGAGAGCACTACACTTGCGAAACTTTATTTTGGAAATTCGCCGCTTTTATGATACACTCGAGCTAAAAAGTTTTTTTTTATGAATGTTTATTAGCCGGAATTCAAAATGTGCTGAATCAATATGGTATATCAATTTTTCATTCAGTCTACAATGTTTGATTAATTTTTGATTATAAAAGTAATGGTTACAACATTTTATATTCAAATGTTCTTTCGATTGAAATACTGCACCTCAAACTCTTCGATTAAATAGTACGCAAGGAATCAATAAAAATATCAGACCGAGCGTTTTAAAGCGCAAAGTGCATTTCGCGTTTCTTCCTTTTCAATTTGTGTTCTCCTTTTATTCCTTAATAGTCTTGTTACCCTTTTTACAATTAAAATTCCTTTCGCACTTTAGAACTTCGTTTAATTTCTTTCTTTTTCCCCGCTTCTGTTCAATACTTTTGTTCTCTTAGTATGCACGAATGACCCGAAGAAATGCGGAGCAATACTAATTACTGCAAAATTGTTTGATTCCCTTTGCGCAGAAACTCGTCCAAAGAGCTGCAGAACAATCATGTGTATAGAAATTCCTATTCTCACGCTTTCATAATAATGTAATATCAATTTCATTAACAACAACGCCTCCTTTCTTGCAATTAATGTATTTTGCTATCTTGCTATTCGACCAGATACCAAGCTTCCCAATTACGTTAAATCCATTATTATCGCTTAACGAACGATAGCGCAAAGAAAGTGTCGACGCGAGAAAAAAGGGGGAGCAGTGAATACAAAAAAAAAGAAGATGAGTGAATCGGAAGGCGAAGGACACGCGAGAGGATCAGAGGAAGGCTCTAGCTCACTGCGGCAGGCGAGATCGACGCGCCGCGTCAAAAGGACTTTTCCTCGTGCAACTATTCTCGCGAGGGATATATATATCGAGCGATGCGACACGTACCCACGGTATACATATATGCGTTCTCTCTTTTCTTTTGTGCTGCACTGCTGCACCATCCGCGTCGCAGAGAGAGAGAGAGAGAGAGAGAGGGAGGGAACAGCTGCGAATCGTCTATCGTCGCTGCTTGGAAATGGACGATGATGCGATCGTTCGCGCGAGACTCTGCATCAGCGATCCGAGCGCGCGGTGTGCATCGATCTCTCTCTCGCCTGTACTTCCAACGGCTTTCCCATTCGTCACGCGCTGACTGGCTCATCCTCCGAGACTGACGATCGCTCCTGCGGATCTGAAAGAATTCCGTTTAGAGATATAAGCGGTATCCTGTCTTTTTGTCAGTTATGCCCCCCCTAGGTGTATGCGAGAGTATTTATTTTTATAGGTGGGATCGGTTGGTATATACAAGAGCGATTCAATTTATTTCCATTCTGCGTGTCGTAATGTCTCGAGAGAAAAAGATTTTAACCTTATAGCGTGTGTTACCATACTTGTTACCATAATCATGATTGATTGATTCACTAAATCTTTCAAAATCGTCGTGCACTTTTTATATCTAATGAAAGGAAAGGAATGCTTAGTCGTAACTTTTCTTTGTAATACGCGAAGCCAGAAAGTATAGTTGCACAAGATAAATCCATATTGCGTTATTCAGAGCAATAAATTATGAAAAGTTTCTCTGACTTTCTCCTTTCCTCTCGATTTGCTTATTCGTCCAGTGCAAACGAAGCCGTGGGAAATCATTCAAATGACATTATTTACAGAAACTTTCTGTTGTTAGTTGAAGTCAAAACAAACTTCGTTATGAACTTAATTTTCTTCTTTTACTGCACGACATTTTTGTGCATAAATCTTTCCGCGACTGCGAGAAATTTGAAATTTAAATGTTGCAGAACGACTTTGTTCCTTGTTCATACCTTATACAAGTTTTAGTTTGCATGCAAATGTACAACATATTCTTCCTTATTATTTGCAGGAGAGGAGGATGACCATAATCTGCCCATAATAAAAATGCAAGGGGAATCCTCAAAACGTGTACTAACTCAGTCAAGAAAGCCATTAAAAAAAGAAAGACTAACCTTCTTACTTCAATATTTGATACCAATAGCATTATACAATTTTGATAGCGTTATTCCAACCCCTATTCCAACTTTAAAAGATACTTTAGGGACCATCAACAAATCAATCCCATACATAGTCGACGACTTTAACGAAACAGCCGAATATCCCCATCGATAATTTAACTCGATTCGGTGCATGCACGCGTACAAAGTTGGACACATCTCGAGGAGGTGGATACCTATACATATATCCTTCCCGTTACGAATCTTGGCGTATCGAATCGCGAACAGAAGACACGCGCACACCGATACATCTGTTATATAGGATGTGCGGCCTTCGAGATATATACGAATGCCAGACACGTCAAGTCGGTTTCCGCTACGGTCGGAAAGCTGTCTAAGCAGCGGGACGACGACCGCACGCCGCGCACTCGGAATTTTCGGCCTGCAACAGCGACGGAATCGGTATATAAGAGCCGAGTCGTCGCTTTGACTCCGCGACATCTATCTCCGTGCGGTATAGTATAGGTGAGAGCGAAGATCAGGAGTGAAAACCTATCGCGTACCTCTCGGACAAATGGATGGTCGCTGTGAGCTTCGACGTGATTCGAATGGCGAGAGCTTGCGCAGCTGAAGGAAAGGTGATATATATCGGCTAAAGTTTTGCGGACCTGAAAAGTCAGATTTATTGATTTTGCATTTCGGGGAGCTCCGCGGTTATCGTTAATTTTGGGAAAGTTCAATTTGCTTGCGGGGATGGTTTTGGCTGTTATTAAAGTAATGGATGAAACTGTGAATTAAAAATTTTTGCGACACGTATCAATCGAAATATTTTATGACAGAATATTTTTAGCTGGAATTTCGTCTAAGCTTTTAGTTTAGAATTCGACGATACATCAGAAGATGTATGCTGCAAAAGTTGTTTTATAAGAATTTTCAATGAACATTTTCTTTCAAAAGATTTCAGGTGATATTTATCTCGGATACTCCATTTCAATCTTATTGATTATAATCAAAATTAAGATTTATGAAAAATATAGCACGAGTCTGTTCTGTGATTCGTAAATCAGATCTAGGTATAATTGAATTTTAATTTGGCCAGAATAATATTTTATAAAAGGTGATAAAAAAAAATTAGATTTTCTGTTTTAAATGATGATAACTTTGGATTTTGATGTATTACGGATAAAGAATTTCTTAAATGATATTATTTTGTACAGTATATGCGTATTCGTATCTGTTACACACTTCTATTTGTTATGCAAGGAAAATAGTACACATACAACAGGAGCAATTCAGCAGACGATACGTGACCTATACTTATGCGAACAATATTTGAAGTAAGATCGCTTGAACAGTTGCGAAGTTTGAGCTGGTGCTGCTCTCTGATATGAATTTGCGGTATTCTCGGCATACAACATCTTGTGCAGACCTGTAATAAGTTCTCGCCGCGGCTAAAAGACAAATAATCCCTCGCTGGCGATGTTAATTAGCGTGAAACGCAATTACCTGTAGCATTAGCAATATTTGTTACTTTTTTATTTGTCATCTCGAGAAAAAGGATAATGAAAACATTGCGCGCAAAGAGAAGTAGGTATTAAGTACACTTTGTACCTGTACCAATGCCGTCACCGAAGTACGAACTAATGTGGATGTAAATATGAACTGGTACAGCAATATTTGGGACTGCGTGCTGTTTGCCACCCATGTCGACGGTAATAACTTCCGCGCGAAATTACAACGTAACCAAAAAGTCCGACGAATAAAATCACACATATGGGAATTCACATTGTTTGAATTGAGCACACGGTATCCTATGACTCGCACCATTTCACCGTTCCCATTTGCATTTAATTATCGGTTATAGTTACGAACTTTTTGATTGCGCGCGAAATTTCAATATTTGATTGCGCCCGGCGAATACTTTTTTCCGAATCCAATCATCATAATGTAACCGGCGTATTTTTAAAAGTAATTTTCCAAGAATAATTGTTGATACGCTCGCGGAGCACTGAATTTCTCGCACGTAACTCGCGACCAATGCGTAGCTTTTACAGGGTAAAAATAAAACCGTTTAACTTGTAAGGCAGTTAAACAAACAGTTATGAAAGATTACGTATGACTGGAACTGGCATTGCAAGCACGGCCGTTACACCAGAAATGCAAACAGACAAGAGAAATCTCGGAGCTGTGCCACAATACCCGATACTCTGTACAATAGATCCTTTCAAGAAACGAAGTAGAAGACTTGCACGCTTCAGTTTACATCGAAGAGCTATGAACGCGCTATGACGCTCTGGATCTCGACGACTCAACTTCGAAAAATCGACTATCACCACTACGTCTATAACCCGCCGTTCTGTTGTATTTTGAGTGACATCCTTGCTGCACGGCGAATCGAAAGCTGCATCATCACTTCTTAAACGATTCCTATATCGTCTAGCTTATGTGTACTAGTCAGCATCGAAGATATACGTTAAATTATAAATTGGTCTACGATGGAATTGATTTTGATATTCTGAAAATTTTTCTGCTGTTCGTATGAATGATTTAACCATTGAGTATGATTTCGAATAAATAAAATTAACAGACACCTTTTCATGGAAAACAAATTACGAAATTAATTCCTGGCAAAGTGTACGATGAAACTTTGGCGTTATATAAATTGCGCTTGGGTTCTTTAGAAAACCAAGAATCCGTGCAAAGTACTTATGCAAAAATATACATGGAAGGAAGTACTACAAGTAAAAAAATTTCAGGAATAGATATTTGTACGTCATCATTTTTAATTGCGTGGTTAATGTGCTGCAATTTTAGATTAACGAGACGATGGTCTTTGTTCATTAGTTAAACGAATATGTTTCATCTTGTAACAAGTTACATTGTTTAATATATATAATAAAATACGATCAGTGAAATGTAGATTATGTCGATTTTAAGGTTGTTCTGAATTATTTTAAGCGATAGCGGCACACGTATAGATTCCTGCCATTACTCAAATATTTCAAATCTCGTATGTGCGATGGTGTACGCTTTTTTTTCAAATTGATAAATCGCTATTTTTAGTACATAAACCATTTTATCTTGTAGTGTTTGCTGTATAAATTAAATTTCAAAAGATAAAAAGTTTAAAAGAAAGTTGAAAAGTTGAATTATATTTCAAAAGTTTGACGCAGTAGAAATTTACGGTGAAAGTTCTACTATTTTCTTAATCGTAAAAAGAAGGATGCACACAAGATGCATAACGATAAGTGAACTTATGTGTCTATGTCAGTACGAGCATAAATGGAAATGTTAAAATATTAGGTTGGAAATGATGGCTTATTATGTTCGGCTATTACTACTTACACGTAGGAAAATATCAACGCGCCCTTATTTAAGATATTTCCATTCCAGTACTATGAAGAGTCATTATAATATTCAATATAGTACTATAAATATATCATCTCCTGTAATATTGTTACTTGCAATATTTAACAAGTACTTATCTCTCCTCCTTTAATTAATCAAAATATTAAAAATGCGACACGAACTTTTATTAAGTAAAATAAGTAATCTCATTAAGTTGCATAGTTCAATCTTAATTCAAGAGATTTAATTTATCCGTCACTCTTTTTTTTAAAAGAATTCCCAGCATTTCAAAAACGCTTTGCATATAAGTTTGTGCGTTCAGCCATGAAAAAGTCATTAAAGCGAAAAGCAAACCAAAAGTAAAACAACAACAAAAAAAAAAAGGAGGGAATCTGAACGTAACATGGAACTTTTAATCTTCAGACCAGTGTTTTTGCGCGAAATCGTAGAAATTAAATTCACGGTTGCGCAACGGCGCACAGATGGTTTTGTCGCTTTGCCGTTGCTGCGGTTAACCGGCTCGAAGTTGAGCGCGTATGTGCTTGCACAGACGAGACCGCGACACCGAGACCGAGCGAGAAAGTACTTCCTTCACCCGGCATTAGAAGATTTCGAGGAGACTTTGCCACTCTCGAAATGCCGCATACCTACGATTGAGCGAGCGTTGAATCACGCCACGCGCGACTTTTTCCTATCTTCGCAGCAGCAGCACTTTTAATTACGAGGATGCTATTAAAAACGCTCGACAAGTGGCCGGGGATCGCATATTTTTACACGCTTAATCGGGTAACGCCTGTCTTTGCCGTACTGGCGGATTCACGACGGTGCAAAAGAAATAAGGATTGGATAAATTGAGATACATATTTGATGGAGAGGGCAGGAGTGTACTTTAGGGTGACACGTATTCGCACTTGTGACCCTTCGCGCTGCTGTTAAGAGACGTTGATAAAAAACGCTTTTCACATTGTATTCGCAGACGCCTCCATTTTTTATGAGGTCCTTCTCTCCTTTTTATGAGTCCAATTTTTGACGCGTTCGAACGATCGTATAAAGTTTATATTAGCTACTTTTGGACGCGACTCCTGTGAATTCAAATTAGACATTCTCTCTTGCGGGGCTGTAATTTTTAATTTTTTTCATTTTTCTTTTTTCGTCGCTCGATAGATATTACGGAGAAAATTAGTAATCAAGTGGTAAATTATGTAAATTTCATTCTGCATGCATCACGAATTTTTACGATATTTTTATGAGCAGATGTGTTGAATCCTATGCGCATATATATATGCAAGTAAGTAATGTCAACTTTTTGTGACCCGTTCTGCTAAAATTTGAAATGGCTTGTAACTTTTTAAATGCTTAGCAGTGTTAAAAAGTAGATTTCAAATTTTATATTTCGATTGTTGCATAAGGTCTTAAATAAACATGTCTTTTTGTAAAAGCTAATATAACTTTGTAAAAGAATTTGAATTAGAATATAAATGTTCGTCTACAAAATAAATATTTTTAAACTATTTATAACTGTAATTTTGTCAAATAAAGAATATTGTTTTGGTAATAAAATGAATTCAGTATTATTTTCCTCGCCAAAATTATAACTTTAAAAACAAATATAATCCATATTATGAATAACGAAAATTTAATTTTCATTCAATACGCTTCTCACTTTAGTCTCGGACAGGCATACCCTGCACATTCTGTTTTTAATAATCAAAAGAATTGCAAAACGTGCGATTTAATGTAAAATTCAATATGTATCTCATGTAATATATCTCTACCGTATCCATAATAAATACTGAACTTTAAACGTATTAACCGTCACCTACCAACGCGAAACAAGAATATATTGGGAAATAAAAGTAATAAGTGGCTACAATTTAAAAAACAGGAGCCATCGTAACGTTTACATTCATGAATAAAGATTAAAAGATTCAAGCGAGGAAATGTATAGTACCAAGATGATAGCACTGGATATTAAAATTGCATTCAACCCATTGCAGACGTATAATTACAATTTTTCAAAAATAGAACACTACTTTGGTCATTCAACTTTTGTAAAGTAATTTCGAATGTGATAAATTATCACGGAAAAATTATTATTCTTCCATTACCATTTCATTATCTTTATCCAATTGAATTCGCAATGTTAAATAAACAGAGAAAAATTCTGATAAATTTATAACTCTCTGTTTAATCACGACTGATACTACAATTATTATTTAACAGTTCGCAGTTGTATACTGCTTTAAAAACTAATTAAATTCCATTTAATACTTTCCACTACGAAAATAAAAATTACTAATTAATCCATGCTGACGGGACTGCTCTTGTAGAACAAGTAGCCACTCCAATCCGTTCAAGTGTTGAGGCTTTAAAAATAATTATTCAAAGATAATGACAATTCTGATATTCATCCCCTCGCGAGAGAGACGCCGAATTGAACCAAAAACAGGAATGTGAAAATAATGCAAAGTTAGCATTAAAAAAAAGTGTAAAGTATTTGAACGAGATACGCAGACGCAGAAACGCTCGGTGTGGCGGAACAAAAGGGAACCACCGTTACATTACAAAGTCCATAAATAAACAGGAACGACGAGTCGTCGGGCGCTCGTTCGGACGAATTCATGCAAATTGCCGCGCAGCGCGCACACCGAACGCGTTAAGGGTCTCGAGACCGGAATTTTTTTTTCCTCCTCGCTCTCACAACGGAATAAGAAAGAAAGGAAAGGTTCTTGAAGAAAAAAAAGAAAATAACGAGCTCAAGGCATTTGACAAACCCGATACACTTGCCTCTCTCTCTCTCTCTCTCTCTCTCTCTCTTTCTTGATCCTGTTCCGTTTCTCTGTCCGAAATTGCGCGGGTGGGTATTGAAACACCCTATGAATATATCCAAATGGCTGAGTTAATATTAAAGGACCGCGTGAGCGCGAAAGGAGAAAAAGACTGGCCAGTAATTTGCATGTGAGATGGATGAATGAATTACCGGTGATGCTGAGTGTGAGTGTGACTTTAACAATCTGCATGAGTAACTGATGGTTATTTGAATAGAAGTTCATCTGACTCAGACTAGACGTGTATAATTACTGACTCTTGGGGTGTGATTGTGGTCTTTTTTGCTTGGGCTTAGATTGTTTGTATAATAATTTAGTTTGTAAATTCGAAACTTTTTCCGTAGTTACTTAGTGATAACTATTACGTTATTGTTACTTTATTCGTATGAAATTTGGCATAAAAAAGTATTGTGTTTTTTAATAAATATTTCTTTTGCCGTGAAGGCCGTAGTTTCGGATCAGGCCGGTACTCCTGATCAGACGTAAAATAAATACATAATTATAATATGTTAAATCTGGTCATATTATACTCATTATATACTGAATAATATTTGCATCCATTATTAAAAAGATGGCGTGATCACAAATAAATTTTCTATGAATTTTGATTTTTATTATATGTTATATTTTAGCATTTTATAATTTAACTGATATAATACTAAATATATCAGTAAAAATAAATCAGTATAACAATAAAAAGAAACCTAATTGATCAGAAACTACGATCTTCTTATAGGCTAAAGTGAAATATTGCAATAAATTATAAAAAATGTATGTATTATAAATATATAATTTGTTGTCATTAAACTGCCAATTTTGTTTGTTTCATAAGCGTTCAAAATCTTGCCGCTATTTATGGATTATATTCTCCTTTGAGAAAGTACAAATGGTAAAGTTACACCTTAGACATACTTAATCCTATTAGCCGGTACACTTATCCGCTTATGGCTAGAAAATAGCGGAAATTCTCTAGAATTCTAGAACATCTTCTTTGTGGCTATTTATTACTTATATCATCGTTTGTCAATTCATGTAAAGGATATGTAGATTTGATTAGCATGAATATAAATAGTCGAGTTAAAAAATGATACTAATATATATATGTATGAATACATAAAATATTGTAACTAAATTTAGAAAGTATTGAAACATTCAACATAATTAATTAAATAATTATTCAACGTAATTAGTAAACTGAACAGTGGTTATCCTTCACATCCATGTATTTCGAACTTTCGACAAATAATTGAAAAACGAAATCACAGTTTTCTGATCAATTCGATGCTAGGTGGTCCTTTTTTATTTATACAAAAAATACATAATGAAACTCGTCAAAGAGTTTTCAAAATTTTTTAAACTCTTTGGTTTAGTAAAGAAACGACTATAAAAAACTATACATTATGTGAAAAAATAAATTAACTTATTTGAATGAAACAGTACCGATAGAATGCGGTCAACAAATCAATGGTTTTACCTTAAACACTTGCTTTGGCGTTATATTTTATAATGAAGAAGGTCAAAGTCCTACTTATTCATGTATTCAAAGTGGGCTTTAAGGCTTTTAAGGGATGATTCTGCATTTAAAAATATGTACTGATTGACCTCCTTCTTATTACTTATCTAATCGATACTATATTTTCGCATTATTTTCCAAAAAACTGGGTTAAGTTTTTAAACTATTAGATTTGCAGTCCATTGATGCAGAATGACGAATATGGTTTTCCTATAAACTCATAAATGAAATAAATGCACATAATTTCCATTAAAACAAATCAATCTCAGAGTTCAGTTATTTAAGAAACATGAAAAAATAGATTTAAAAAATTTTATGCCGCCAAAAAAGCATTCGTACTTTTAAGGATAATTCTGGAAAAAATAAAAAGTTTGTGAATTTTTAGAAAAACAAATTGGGAAATTGTAAGAGTAATCAATCATAAATCATAATTTGCCAAGCATGACCTGCCTAATTGCTCTAAAATAATCAACAAAGAGAAATTAGTATTCCTATAATATAAAAAATTTATTAAAAAGTATTTCAATAAAATGATAAAAAGTACTTGACTACTATAGTGATGCATTTAACGAAATATATAAAGACAGAGATTAATTTTTAGAAAAACTCTTTTTTAGCACCTTGGTAATGATATAAACATTACAGGGTTCAAGTTTCATGAAATTCCATCCACAATTCACAGAGATTTATGTCCTCGAAAATTTCATTTGTAATTCACAGCGATCTTTATCTACGAATAGTGGGTGGAATTTCATAAAACTTGAAAATTTATTTCTATCTTTGCATATTTATTTATTTGAAATAAATATTAGTAGATTCTCTATCTGGCCGTAATGAAACATTAAAATACATTATTTAAGCACAATTTTCTTATTAGTTTCTGGTCATATTATGTATTGTCTATCTAACCTGATTACTATTCATTATATAATTCAGCAAAAATGACTATTTATTAATCAGTTTTACTACAACATAATATTGATATAAATTATAGCCATAAAATATTTATTTGTACCTTTGAGATGTTCATATTTCCATCAAGGATATAGTTATTTGTATAGAAAAATTGATGCTTCGCGATTATACGTGTTCTACATTACACTGTACTTCCATAACAACGCAAGTACTTTGAGAACAAGTGTCGGAAATTTTATAACAGAGCAAAGTTTTGATCGACACAGCTTCGAACGCACAAGAAAAGTGGCACGTTTTCCGATAACCTTCTTTGTGCCTTGCTTTGGAAACCTTTGAGATTTAACGTTGACCCACTCTTTGAGAGGATGTCTACAGGACATCAAGATTTCTGGCCTTAAAAGAAAAGCTACACCGGACGTACATATATTTAATGAGAGAATATGGTAAATATGATTTTAAGAACGTTCTCCGGTTCGTAATCAAAACATATGTTCTTACCGACATTTGCAGTTTCATATATTATTTTTCAATTTTTAATATTTTAACATTTTGTAACCAGAGCGCTATTCTTTGTCGTATTTTAAGAGAGAAAAATAGTATGTAAAACATCTTTTTTACCAGCCGGTACAGCAGATCAGTACGGATTACCATTAAACGGATTTAAAAGCCCCCTTTGTGCTCAAGCGGATGTTCGAATTTTACCAACAGGTACCGGTACTAACTTAATAATATTTTTCTCTAAAAAAATACTGAATTCACATGAAATTATGCATAGATAGTGACAGTGCATAATGGAAGAGGGAACAGTTGTTAAAATGTGTCGGTAAAACAGAGTACTCCAAGGTCCGTTTAAACAAAAGTACGAGACAAGTGGGCTTAATGCAATTTAAATATACATCTAATATCGGATTAGCTTAATAAATATTCCTTATCGAATATAGAGTACAAAATGTTTTTTGTTTTTTTTATGATAATTTTTATCGTTAGAGAAAGAATTATTAAATCAACCCTTTCAAGTATGGTGGCAACCAATAGTTACCACCTTAATTTCTTTGAACTTTGGCAATTTAATTTCTAGTTGATGCATTTGGATTATTACTATATTCTGTTACTTTAGTGATAAAATAATATGTAAGAATAGTTTAGTAAACATACATTTATTATAAATATTTATTATATAAATTCTATACACAACAAACATAAAAAAACGATGATTTTGAGAAAAAATTCATTATTGACGAAGCTTTTTGAGATAATCATATCGGTATAGCACGGTATCGGAGGTCGCTGATTATGATTCCGACTTCAGAATTCCCAAATTCCAAATGGTGGATTGAATATTATGGCCATCAATATGTAAAGCTTTCGATCCATTATTTTTAATTTTAGACATAACCTAATCGATCCGTTATTTTTAATTTTGAAAATCTGAAAATAGATTCGAATTCAGTGACCTCCAAAACCCCTAAAAAATGAGAATTCGTCTACTACAAAAATGTGTCTCAAAGTCAAAGGGACTGCTAACAATAAAAGTTAATAATAATCAGTTATATAACAACGACACGTTGTCAAATTATTTTAATGCCAAGAATTTTCTTAAGCTATGTCATTTATAATATTTAAATCGTATTTGTTTTCAATCATGCACGCCTTTTCATTTTATACAGTTACATCAAACTAATTGTACAGACTTTAAATTACTTTTAATTACACAAGAAAGTGTCTTTTTTTGTACGGATTGATTGCATGCATCATAAATATAAGCTTTGTAAACCAGCCATGTATACTAAACTGAATAACGCGTGAAATTATTGCTACAAGAAAGTATTGTTTTAGATGATATAATGCTTTTTCCAAAATATAGTGTAAAGCGTATTGGCAATAAAAGTTTAGTCAAAGTCACATCTTTATCAAACCTGCTGTTCTTTCAGGATGAAATTTCTTCACCACAAAAGATGTACATACACATTTGGCCAGAAATTAAATCGAGCTATTTTTGCTCTTTAAACTTCCTAAGAAGCTCGTTACGAATGCAGAAAAGTGCAAACACACACTTGAAAATTAGGATTCTCAAGGACGCAGCAGAACGACATTCTCATCCCATCGCGCGACTTCTCGAGAAAGTACGACGGGCATATACGAGGCGAGGCGCGCGTTAACCGGATTTGCACGCCTGTACACGGTTATACGGCTCGCAAAAGCCTCCGTATCGCGCATGCCGGGCTACTCTGATATTCCGGTGTGCGTCTGTGTCTATGAGAGTCGCGTCTGTAGGAATCGCGCGAGGGATTGCAGCGTTGGAGAAAGCAGCTGGGGATCAAGGATTCAACTGGGAGAGAGAAGTGAGAGCGCTAGGACGCGTGTGCAGCTCGTGCTGTGTATTACGTCTGGGTTGGAGGAGATGCACACCGGTTCTGTCGACGCCTCGCTTTGCGCTTTGGCTTCGCTCTCTACGTTTGCTACAGCCCTGAGACTCGGTATATGTATCGCGACGACATATCTATGCAATGCAGTTCGAAGTTGTGTTCGCAACTCTTGTCGTTTTAGATTTTTTCATTTACTGTTATTCTTGGCGTACTGACTTCGTGCATAAATACTAAATTGTGAAGATATGTCGAGCTGGAAAGCGCGTAGACGTGTGGCGAATAAAAATTTTAAAATAAATCTGAACTCTTCACCCTCGGAATCGTTGAATCAATCGACTTACTTGTACATACAGCAGTTTTCATACTTATTATTAAAACTTTCTAGTATTTTAATCTTGCTTTTAATAACTTATTCAAGCTTCAGAACAAGGATGATAATTTTTTTTTAATTAAAATTTCTACTACTATGTTTAGGAGAGTGGAGAATATATATATATATATAGTCATGTTTTACTTCCCAGTCAACAAACTTGTGCCACATCTCTACGAATCAGGAGTAGACTTTGTTTGATCAGCGAACAATGTGAAGTTAGCAGTACCCCCAAGCCAAGATACTCGTACACACAATTTATTAAGAACCGAGTCTTTAGATGTCGCTCCTCTTTTCTCCTTCAGTTTGTTGGACTTATCCCAAAACTCCGTCATACTTGTGCAAATTGAGCAAAAATTCTTGTACATCACACAAAGGAGCCGGTGTAATTCAGTTACTTCGAAATGCTTTCTGCAAAATTCACTCCACACGATAAAAGTTATGGACTATTTTTCACGACGAAACCCTTCCTCTTCCGAGCCATATCAATTTTTCTACCGCCTTAATGCGGCACAAAGAGATAATTACGCACTTTGCGCATAAACGTGCGTGGTGCTTATGTAAATTTTCAGCTTCGTAAAAACATCCGAGTGAAGCTTCAAAAATTTTCGTAATCACTCCTACATCCTTCGTTGACTTTTTCCCTTCCACATACATCACACGCGCGCGTGCATGTAGAATGAAAAAAAAAACGAGGAAAACAGGGTATAGCAGCAGCGGCATAACTTTCAGCTTGGCCGACGAGCAAACACGGTAAAAAAAAATGCACAAAATACGCCTCCGATCTTTCGCCCCCCCCCCCCTCCGCCCTCTCTCTCTCTCTCTCTCTCTCAACCTTCCCTTGCACTCGCAAAAAAGGAACGTATTAAAAAGAGAGAGAGAGAGAGAGAGAGAAAGCCAGCATGTATTAAGCGAATATCTCGGTCCTTGGCGCGCCTTATTTTCTGTTTTGTCGGAATTTTCAATTTTCATGGAACCTCCAGCCCCCC
>UELU01120745.1:0-28741 GCA_900490025.1 Megastigmus dorsalis | reverse complement strand
CCGTCTCCCGCCTGCTTCCCGCCCGCCTCTACCTCCTCTACAAGCCCGTGCCCAGCGGCGCCGTCGTCGTCGTCGTGCAGCCGTTCCCTCCAACCCCCGCCTGATAGCGAGAGAGAGAGAGAGAGAGAGAGAGAGAGAGAGAGAGAGAGAAGCTGTGTGAGGCCAATACTCGCGAGCGCGCGCAGCCAGTATTAAAATGAATTATTTAATATTAAACTTGGTAATTTTTAACGGCACCGTATCTGAAATTATTTATGATCTACTTCAGCTCTAGCGAGCGAGCGAACGCCGTCTCACCCAACTCTCTTTCTCTTTCTCTCCTTCCCCTATCCTCCCGCACCGCCCCACGATTTACTCCTTTCCTCTCTCTCTCTCTCTCTCTCTCTCTCTCTCTCTTCCGAGCGCTCTCAACCTAAGCTTTTCACCTCTTTTCGCCCGTCCAAGTCGCACGCCCCGATGGTGATGCTGCTGCGCCATCGGCTCCTTTAAAATAAGCCCGCTGTTTGCCAGAGATCGCTACACTATACACTTTTGCACTTTGACAACTTTTCACCGGGCGATAAGTCGTTTTCGTTTCGCGCCTATACACCGAGTAACGGTACCTACAGCGTCCACGTGTCGCCATGGCACTTTTACATTAGCTTCTTCATTCAGCTTTCCAGGCTTTTATATGTATAGAGCGTGTCTGGAAAGGATGATTAGCATTGCAAAATATACCGGTTACGATTATATGGAATATATATATGGGGGATCAATTTGTTGATGAATGACCGAAGCAGGATGAGCAGACTATAGATGATCCTGATGGCATTGATGGATACAAACGATAGTATTGGTAGATTGTAGCGTAATTTAATAGCAAGATCAGCCGCGGCCTATCAAAATGATGGCAACGGCACAGAATCGTAGGAGTGCGTATAGTATAGTTTAAAAAAAGAAAAGGTTGAGAGTGCAGAGTCGATTGTCTCTCAAAAGTGGACTAGGTCAGGCATTGAATGGAGCGGAGAACGTAGTAATAACGATTGCGGAAGAAGATTATTCGGAGCAAGCGGGTAAAAAACCAACGCGGCGAGTATAAGAAAAATGCAAAAGTCTTTTGGTATACGAGGATGAGAAAAAAATGCTATCACAGCTGGATTTTAACGTCTGAATTACGTATACGAGGTCGAGGCGAAGAAATTCGTTCGCGCGGAAACACTTGCGACACCGTTACGATTCGACTTTTTAGCTATAAACACACGCGCACACACATATACAGGGGATATTAATTTGATGTATACGTGTTTGGAGTCATCATACATCTAGTGTATATACGAGGGAGCGTGGGGAGAGAGTATGCATTAAACAGATTTATTTTTCAGAGTTAACATTAATTAGTGAATTAATTAATTATCGGGCGCGGGCTCATAATAATATCGAAATTCTATCTAAACAAACAAGAGGGAAGTGCACGTTGTTGCGCAGCAGGCAGGCAGGCAGCGACGGGGGCGGCGGCACCGGCAACGGCACTGGGGTGGAGAGAGCAAGTGAGAGAGTGAGAGAGAGAGAGAGAGAGAGAGAGAGAGCGAGCGCACGAATGATTAGCGCGATTGCGAAGCGCGATATGCGATACGGCGTTACGTCGATACGACGCGATATCCGCGCGCGAGCGAGCGAGCGAGCCCCACATATAAACTCTCTACGTATTGCGTGTCTCTCTCTCTCTCTCTCTCTCTCTCTCTCTCTCTTTGCCTCTCCGCTTCTCTCTGCCTCACTCTCCGCCTCTCTGCCTCGGCCCGTATTAATTATTACGACGCGAAAGGCAAATAATTATTATAATTGTCCGGTATAATGACTGAATTTGCGCAACGCAACGATTATTATTGCCTAGTGCCGAAATACATTAAATGAATATATACATATAGAATGCGCTTGTGTGTGCAGCGTGGCTATGCGTGTGCACGGATATGTACAATGCGTCCGATCCGCACACTCGAGCTCGTATACATATATATACATGGAGCGGCGGCGATGGCGCAGTTTACACACTAAAGGCTGCTGCTTCCGCGCCGCTGGACTGCTGCAGATCAGCCACCGCGAGCTTTTGTCCGCTGATTGGCTGTGATGCATAAGTAAATCAGCAATTTCGCGAAATCGCTGCGGCAGCCTGCACGCCGAGTCGTCGTCGTCGTCGAAAGAAGTCGCAGCGCTGCTGATACGGCGCGCGATACTTTTCCACCGCGAGCCGAGATTCTTGACTTTGAAATCTTCTCGACTCATAATATGTTATAGAGACGCCCGTCCTGTCAAGTTTGCCAGTTTTTTTTTTTTTTTTTACTAATGTTTGATCCTTGTGTAACATTAGCTTACGCGGTTTGATAGGACGGCAGGCGGTTGGTATAGGGAACACGGGATTAAACACTTTGCTACGGAATTATGAAATTTGAACTTGGCTGTAGCTGATATTCGAATTAGTGTGTAGGGGTAGGGGGGGGCGGGGGGAGGAGGCCTCTATGCGATTTTACTCAAAGTAAGGGAGATTCGCTTACGCGGGCTCTAGTCGCTTTTACTCTCGTAGCTCGGCTGCAAAGTTTCTCTTGTTATAATGAATTGCTATCCTATAAATCGCTGCGCTACTATTAATAACGGTATTTTATTTATTTTCGGCGTCGCTGGGGGAAAGCGAAAGATTTGAAAAAGATAAAACAGTAGCTGCCGTGTGTTTGTTCCGAAATTCGACTTTTGTCGCATCGATGACGAATTATTGATGCCACCATCGACTACTCAAAATATATATTATTAAATGTAATTCTCTAATAATTTATTTTGTAGTCTTACTGGGAAAAAAGGATCGAAGTCATCGAATTGTCTGTCAGCATGTAGGTAAATTTCATTTGGAAAATTAGAAAATTTCAACTATTCATGATAGAACTGACGTTGTAACTTTTCCGCTTTTCCACCTGTGCATCCTCGATATGTATACACCTCTTAGTCGACGACTTTAAAGCACGTTGCGAATAGTATAATGCGAGTACAAGTATATAATATAAGGTTATCTTATTTTCTACGTATCGTCGCAAATTCTTTTCACCGAGAGGTTAAACTCATACCCAATAATAATAATTTACGCGCACGTACACATAAAAAAGCGGTATATGTGCAGCAGTGTATAACGTTCAAGTATCCGATGATTAATGGTCGAACGGTTGCGCGCGCTTGTAGTCGAGCGAGCAGCATTGTTTAGGATGGCGGTGTAAGGCGGCTGGCTCTCTCTCTCTCTCTCTCTCTCCGCGGACCCTGGCCAAATATAATTCGTCCGTATTTGCCGAAGAGATATATCTTGGCTATCGTCAATGCGTAAAGGGGGATGGAGGTGGTGGGGGTGGCGGGGGGTGGCGGCTGGGTACGAGGGAATTCGTGAGGTCGCGCGCGCGCGTGCGCTGCAATTTTAATCCGGTAGCTCAGTAGTGAGAGCGTGTTTTAGCACGTTCCACGCGCCTCCGCACTGTTTAGATATAGGCCTCCGCGTATTTCACCCTTTTGTGTTGGCGCCCCCTTCGTTTTACTCGGAAACGCCGCCGCCAGCCGAGAGAGAGAGAGAGAGAGAGAGAGAGAGAGAGAGAGAGAAGCGGAGCGCGGGATTTCCGCAGATGAGAAACGACGCCGGATCAGCTTTTGCATACACAAAACTTATACGCGAGTCGCCCTCGGATATAAAACCTAATTCGGCTATCCGGCTGCTGCCCCGCCGACGCGATCCCGAGGCTCTGTTTCTCTCTCTCTCTCTCTATCTCTCTCTCTCTCTCCCCGATGGAGTAATCGAAATTTGCGAGGAATCGTCCCCCTACCCTCTATCTCACTCTTTCTCTCTCGGCATGCAAGAGTTCTTTTTGGTGCTGCAGCCTTTCGCTGCCCGCCATGCCGCAGTTCGATCTCCTTTGTACAGCGCTTCTCTCTCTCTCTCTCTCTCTCCCTCTCCTTTCTGTGTGTGTGTATACCTTTCGACACGGGCGATTTGGGGAACGTATTTTCATTTTACGACCCACCGCTGTTGCTGCATGTGTGCGCGTGTCGAGGTGCAGCTAAGACCTTTAAATCCTCTTGCGCACCGATCAAGATTTTTCCCGCGCTTGTATAATAAAGTTGCTTTTGTTGTGCTAGATGCAAAACTGAAAATAGCTATATAAGTTTTCTGGCAACGAATTGCAGTACTTGTGCTCGGTCTAAATATGAATTAGATTTAAATGCGATTTTGGCTCGATAGACTCGATTGCAAAAGTTAGCGTATATTTCATATACATGAAACAATAAATACTTGACTGTTGGCTGCATTTCAAATAAACTCGTAGTTCTATTTTAGTTAAATAAAACTTTTTCGTTTAAGTAAAAACAAACTTATGCGAGGTTAAGATAAAAAATTAAATTTTTAAATATTTTATAGAAAATATGGTGTGGCATAAAAATAGTTGACAAAATGTGCGACTTTCATAATTGAGATAATATTGATGATGATTACTTTTATTTCTAAATATGATACTCGTAACTTTAAATGAATATATGTCATGATTCAAATTATATAAATATTCATATAAAACTCAAATAATAATAATGCATGTAGGTTTGTAAAATTAAAATGATATAAAACAAATATTTGAATTTATTGAAATCGTACAATTAGATTTACTCCGCTTTTAACCTCCCATTTTTAAAATTACATCTATTTAACTAAAGACTAATTGAAAATTGTTTGAATTGTGTATTCTTTTGCTTTGCGGGAATACTTTAACGATATATGACAATTCACTACGATAGAATATGGATAATTCGTTATATAACTTTCCATATTGCAGCTTATGTAAGAAAAGCTCAGTTGTACATTTTACTTTTGCATTCTACGAAAATCTATTGATATCATTTTCATATCATTATAATGGCAGTAAATATCATGACTGATTTATAACGTTATTCCCGTGACGCTTAATCTATCGCTAAGTACGATTTTATTCTCATGCCTCAATTAGGTAAATATTATTAATAATTAATTTTCGAGGAAAGCAAGTGCCAACGCATTGGCAGTGGATTTTATTATTAAAGCGGTCACTGAAATATGCATCGATAGCAATGAAGAATATTTTGATTAATTGGAAAACTCATCAATACGGTAAAAGATTAAATTAGCTGTGAATTATTAAATTCGAATTCGGGTGAGTAGATATAAAAATGCAATAGTATAATAGGAAATTAAACTGAAAAAAAAAACGAAAAATTGGGAATTACGCAAAAATATATGAAGTATCGCTATTGGCCTGTTAGAGAAGGGTCACGGCTGCAGCTTACGCAAGTAACGAGAAAATACACACTAACGCTTATATCGTCGATTCCAATATGAATAAGGCGGAAAAAATGCTTAGCATCGGATAGAATAGAAATTTTCTTAATAATGACTGACCTCTCTCATAGGGTTACGACTTTTTCTCTATAGCTACCAGCATTACTGCACCCGATACACTGCTGCGCAACCCACATTTACTAATTTATATAGCAACGTCAATCACAATTTTGCAGGCCGGTAGTGCAGAGAGAGAGAGAGAGAGAGAGAGAGAGAGAGAGAAACCGGCGCACTGCCGCGCTGCGGATGAATATTCAAAATCTAACCGCTTTAATTGCCCGTCGATTGCTTGTTAGCTAACGTTACAGGCTATACAAGCGCTAATAAAATGTCGAAACTTGTTTTATCCCGGCCGTTTCTTCGCCACCTGACTTTGTCGCCCGCGCGCACTCGACAACTAAACCGCCGCCACTCGTTATGGAAAACGACAGGTAATCGCTATACCGCTTACACGACGTTCTGTGTATACTCGTGCAGTTTTCGCGTCACTGCAGAATCGGCGACGAAAAGACTTATTTAACGCAGCGCAACGATTGTGGGAAAATTTGGATGTGATTTATATTTAACCGCGTATAGGTCGTGAAGTAAGCGGTCGTCTGAAAAAAAAAAATTATTTTGAAATCGAATAGGCGCTTTATCGGAATAAATTAAACTGTAATATATGAAACATCATAAATAATTGATCATTTTGTTTGTGATTCATGATTAATATTTATGTGGCTAATGCAAAATGCGTGATGGTGCATTGATATAACCTTTGTAAATCTAAATTAAAATAGGTTAAACTGGATTTATCCAGCAAGACGAGCGAAACATGACGGTATATAATAAAGCTTCAAAATTAACATCGAATATCACCAGTACGAGCAAACTTTTGTATATAACTAAGTAAACAGTATATATCGACGAATGTCACAGTTCTACGTGTGAAGGTTCTAGTTTCCTACGGCACAGGATTAACCGTAATCAACTTATTTAATCCACGGATGCGGCTACATATGTTTAATTGGAATAAATTATAAAAATAATTTTTTTCTCTGAATATTTAGCATCACATTTGTAAAGATCGTCAATACGACTTCATTGTCGTTTTCCATCATCAACGGTAAATCTCTATCAAATTTACATCAGCTGTAAATATCTGTAAATAAACATTGTATTTATAAGCGTTTCACTTATATTAAGTAATTAATTAATTAATCGACAATCATAACTCAAATCTACAGGCTGAAGATTGTATTGTACATGAATTTAGATAGATTTTTACTATTAATATATAAAGATTAGGCATCTACATGCAAAAGCGTTATACTTAGTGGCAATCCGACCTGGTAAATCACCTTGTATCTGGTGTTTACTTTATCACTCTTATTACAGGTGATTTTTGTATAACTTATAGTTCTGACATAATGTGTCAATTCCGAGTACTAAAATCGTCCATACGGAACACTGTTTATGTATATAAAAACAAGTTCTATATTTCCTTCTCCTAGGTAGACAAAAATACAAAATCTTTTATCGCTACCACCTGAAAATCCCAAAACTTACAAACACATGTATCTCCCGGAAAATAAACTTTCCGATTTACCCTCATGTAAACCCATTACACTTTGTTGACATTCGAAGAAAAAAAAAGTTTGATCGTCCACCTCTCGAATAATAGCAGCCACGAATAATAGATACCAATATATAATGTCTCGCCACCGACTATTTCTTCTAATACTATACATTACGTAAACCAGAAAAATTACCAGTAATTCCGCGGCAAAAAAAAGCAACGACTTCATGTTTTTTTTTTAATACGAATGGTATAGCGTCGCAGTGGAAAAGCCTTGAAATCAATAAAAGTAGCGTAAAGGTATTTTTCTTATTTTTCGAAAGTCGCGTACAAGAGGAGCGGAAAAGCGCGCGGCCGCGTCGCGCCGTTATGCGGTCGCATGAGTCCAGAATCGTCATCACGATTATTTACCGCTAAAGCACATATCGGTGTAGTGGGACGAGTGTCGCTGGCGTAGTCGCGGGGACCTCCTATATGCATATATATCGAAAAGCCTCTGCTCACGGATATAGAGGAAAACTATAGAGTTTTCATATAATACGGTTCGCGGAGCTCGGACGAATGTGCAGCGACTTATGTGTGTAATATTAAGGCAAACATCCTTGAATGCCGGGTTATTAACGTGATACCAATGCATTTGTATTGCGATGCAACAATAATACGGTGTCCGACTTGTCTCCTCTCTCTCTCTCTCTCCCTCTGACTCCCTCTTTGAAGCTTATGTAAATTCCAAGGCACGCTCGGATAAAAATTCATGCCTGCTGACCAAGGTCTCGTTTCCGCTTCCGGTTGAACGAACGAAAAGTTGCACACTTTTTATTTATTCTCTCCTTCGTAGTTGAGCGCAGTTTGTGCATTACAAGTACTAAACTCATCAATCCACCAGTAATTTGGCAATTTAAACGGACTATAGCTCATCGATAGGAAAATGTCATCCCTCTTGGACTCTCGGACAATTGTTTAAGAGCAGCAGCAACAGCAGCAGCAGCAGCAGCAGCAGAAGCAAAGGGGAAAAAGTACATCCTGAGAAATTGTCGCTCACGTATTTGACAATGGCTGGAGGCTTGTATTCCGGTGGAACGATAATTCAAGCAACGACCGCCATACGTTTTCCGCACGGCGCCGTGGCTGTTTTGAAAAAACAGTGGGAAATATAAAGTTAAACAAAGGATTGAAGAGGAGAGGGTGTGCATGGCAGAGGGGAGAGAGAGAGAAAGAGAGAGAGCGAATGGAGCCACGGGAAGAAAGAAAGAGGAGGAAAAAAGAAGCGAACTGCCAGAGTGGACCACACACACACATCGAGCAAACGTGACCGAGCAGCAGCGGCAACGGCAGCAGCATCAGCAGCAGCAGCGGCAGTCCAAGTTCATATTGTAATGCGGAGGTATACCTCTCCGCGGTATTATCGTACAGTCCGTTCAGGAACTGCTTCCGTCCGACTGCAGTCTATTTATTCTGGAAATAATTTCGAATTGTTCGCTCGTTCATCATCCTCCTTCTTCCCCCCCTTCACCGTCTCACTCACTCTCTCTCTCCCTCTTTCCCTTTTGCGGTTCTGAAAAATAATTCTTTCCACTATATAAGAGTATATATACTTGCGAAATATCAGAATTCCATAACTCACGTTTATTGTTCGCGGACAACTTTGACACGCAGACTCTTTTTCTGTTTTTGGTGTTTAACGAAACGCTACCACCATCACATATATAATATATATAATATATATATATATTTGGTAAAACCGACGATTAATTGTAAAGACGCTGCAGCGAGTGGACACGTCGACTTCCCGGCGGGCTAAGAAGCGAAAGAAGCGAAATATTAAAAAGTCAAGTGAAATCGAGCAAAGTGAGTTATTGAAAGGGCCAGAGCGAGCGAGCGAGCGGGCGGCCAAGAGGTGCAGAGCCGGAGTAAAAAGGAGGGAGAGAGAGGAAGAGCGAGAGAGGAGCAGCAGCAGCAACAGCAGAATTGAGTTGCAAGAAAATTGAGCGGCAGCTACGACTGTACTTCCAAGATAAACGAATCACGTATTATTATAATGGCCAGTTGCTAAATGGTTTTTTCAATCCGTCCGTCTCACTCGCATATACCTCATTGGTCGGTCTCTGCCTTCCTCCCTCTCTCTCTCTCTCTCTCTCTATCTCTGTCCGCTTCCCGTTCTCTCTCTCTCTCTCTCTCTCTGCTCTCCGCAGCGCTGCACGGCGTTCCTCCCGTAGCGCGCGGCCGGTCGCTTAATATTTCATTATAACCACGTATATGAAAATAATAAGATGGAATTTGTCCGAGGCACCGCAGAGCAGCAGCAGCAGCAGCAGCAGCAGCAGCAGCAGCAGCGGCAGGAGCAGAGCGCGGGTCTCTGCTGGCCGCTGATTCAAACCACGTGAATGTAAACACAAGTAATTTCAGTCTTATTGCTGAGGTAAAAATTCGCTCCGTCAACGGAACGACGATCATTTAATATTGTTTATCTTGCGGGCCGCGCGTATGGATGGCAAGCGGACAAGGAGCGGAGGTATAAAAAAAAGAACAGAGAGAGAGAGAGAGAGAGGAGCGGAGGTAGATATACGTGGGCATTATTCTCTGTGCGCGCGGCAATCGCGGAGGAGGTTAGCGGAGGAAAGAAAAATAGAGGAGGAATATCGCGCGTTCTAAACAACTGCATTACTTTGCCTCTCCTCTCGCACGGTGGCCATTAGCTTAAATTTTCATTTGCTCGCTCCGCCAACCCCGCGTACAGCCAACAAACCGTTGCCGCGATATTTGAATAGCTTGACTTTTCGCTCTCTCTCTCTCTCGAAGAATGACGAAGGATTCCCGTGCGCGGCCGGCAATGAGAGAGAGAGATATAGAGACGCGGGCGAGAAGAGAGCGAACCTTCGCTCTAGCGACAGACCAAAAAGACGAAGGATTTTCATTAGCATAAGTTCCTTCATTCTTCCTTTCCTTTACCCTTCTTTTGCCTTCTTTGCCCTCCTCCCTCCTCGCGTGTGCTGCATCTTGTGCCTCTCTTTTTGCCTCTTCCATCGCCTGGCTCGCGCTTCTCTCCCTGCTCTTTCTTTCTTTCTATTTTTTTTTCTGCAAAAAAACAACGAAAAGAAAAGAAAAGAGCAGCAGCAGCGGCGGCAACGGCAGCAGCAGAGCACGGCTCGAGACTCGCGCATGAACTCCCCGATCCTATATCCCTTCCCCCCGTTACACATCTCCGAGCGTGTACGTATATAGTATGTGTGTGTGTGCGCGCGGGTCCGCGAAGTAGCAGACCAGAGAGTGAGAGAGAGAGAGAGAGAGAGAGAGAGCCTATCATTATATGTAGAGAAGGAATCATTGGATGATCTTAATCATGCGAACCTCTCTCCGTGCCTACTCGTTGACCAATGGCGTACGGCGATTTCAATAATGGCTTCCATCGTGGCCGGCCCAGGCACAAACTCGGAAATATCATGAGCTGCTGCTGCTGCAGCTAAAGCCGGGAGAGCGAGTCGACCACGGCGGCCACGGCGTGTACTTGTCCGCTATGCATGTCCGCAGCAGCGCACAACTCGCGGATTGAGCGTATCATCGATCGACCACCGACGTGCACAATCCGCACTCCTGCCGCCGCCGCCGCTGCTTTCTTACCGCCGTTTTCTGTTTTCTCCATGTACTGTGCATCTATATATATATAACCTATGTACGCCAGAGGTAAACTTTCGAAAAATTGCAAAACTCCTCGTTATAACGATTATATTGCAACGATTCGGCTACTGTTCCTGCTGCTCTCGACGCTCTCTCTCTCTCTAGAGCAAATTAAACTTTTGACCGCTGTTGCTCGGCAATGTTGAAATCCAGACGTTTCTTCTAGCGGCGCGTGTAGTTGCCAGTGTATCGGGGAGCGCGCGTTTGTTTTGCTAGCGCGAGTCCCGTCGAAGCGCTCGCCGATTGCTATTGCAAGCTGCGCGCGGGCGCGTTATTATGCGATCGTAGCTCGGCATTCCTGGCGATTGTAACAAAAGCTTTGCCGCGATAATGAAAAAAGAATGTATTATTGTCGGCCTGCGCGATTATGCACTAGCGAGCTCTCTGACCTATACGAGCCAAAGGCAAATATTTGTATACTAAAAAATGTTATTTAGCCTTACAGCTATTTGTAACGTTTATCGAGTGTTTTTTTTTTTGTTATCGACAGTACAATTTTTACTCAACTAAAAATGTATTGATTTTAGTAATATGTTCGCGATTCTTGTATCAGCGACAGAGTGCGTTATACGCGTAAACGTTCGAGTCGCAGCAATTTCTTCTTGGTATATAAGTACTTGACAAGCACGCGCATATCACGCCAACACTCGTTTTGCACAAACTCTGAATAATAATGAAAAAGTGTTTTTCAATTACTAAGATTCTTTCTAATATTAATACATTTTTCTTAAAATTTTGTCAAGTCATTGACTGGAAATTTTATCCAATATTTAGTATGACTTTAACTGTAATAAAACGTTTGTTTAGTTGAAAACCTTTTTCCTGTATATTCATTTGGAAAAGTTTGAATCAAGTTTACCAAAACAAATTTTTATTTTAGTCAAGTTAATAGAATCGTCAATATACACCGGAAGTTCGTTCTAATTTCCATCATAGATGTGCATTCTGTTTTTCTTTTGCTGTGATTTGTTATTAACAATTTTCCACGGTTGCCTATTCTCTGCTAATCAGATGTAATACTTAATCAATCTTACCGACTTTAAGCATAATTCGTCGTGTTAAGCCACGTAACTCCCTTCACATAAAAGCAATGTATTGTTGGAACTAAGTATAACCAGTTTCATTTTTCTCCACACCATTCGTTTTTGCATCGCTTAACACGACTCATAAATAGAACTTATTTTTACAAACATTTCTCTCATTTTTTTCTTTTACTGAAAATCGGAAACTAAAAGCTATACATTTTTTCAAAACCGCGATCACAATTGATATCTTATTAATTGTAGTAAATTTTTATATGCTATTGTTTTTATTTATATATAACAATAGCCACTTTTCTGCTTCAAAATTAAATAGTTCCGATTAGAGTATCATTGAGAAAACCCTTTCGTTTATAAATGCATTATAATTTTCACCTTGATCTTTTTATTAGCTAAAAGATGATTTTAAATTTTTAACTTTTTCTTAAAAGTAATTTAGGTTATTTTAGTTAGTTAACTGAATCAATTTTCTTTATTAAAATTAGTTTTGAAATAATATGTTATTTAAAATGAAATAAAACGATTTTATTCCTGTCAATATGGTCTTTGTTTTTCCCATTAGAACACAAACCTTATTGTGTGTTCCCTATTCACGTATAGTTTCGAAAAAGTGTGTTCCGCGGTACTTTATAGGATTCACAAAGGCTTCAAACGTATTACTTTACAACGTAATTAAGAAATTATAAATCAAGCTTTATTCAAAAGATCTTTTCAATGAATTTTTTTTTTATGAGCGTTTGTAAGATAAAAGCTCACAGATGGGGACAGGCGCACTATACGGGACATCTACCCTAATTTTTGTAGTCAACAGCTAATATTCAATGAAAATTTTTTAGATTAAACAGAAACTAAATCGGAAATATAATTACTAAAAAGAGTACTTATTTTTGACTGATCAAGATTTACTTTTTACGTAATAAGATTACTATTGCTAATTAAATCAAAATTAGTATGTTCAGACTCGTTTTGTATAACATCGTAAATACAGATCGTCAGAGAGTGACTAAGCAGATCAAAAGTTAACAAGATGAAAGAAATGAAATATCATATTGGGACATTCTAAAATAATAATTTTAAAGTGAAGTGCCAAAACTTCCAATGTGAATGATCTTTTACGAATTTAAAAATAGATTACTATCGTCTTCGCCTAATAGTATTAAAACCATTTTAAGCTGTGATGTTGTATGTGATAAAATTAAAATAGATTATCTGTTTTCTGACAAAATTTGCATGTACGATAAACATTTAAGGTATTCAAGCAGAACAAAAACTGATGAATTCTTTGTTAATTGATAATGATATTGCAAGGTATCAGCAATTCGCTGATAATTGCAATTAAATTATTATTGTATCACTGTCTTATTCTACGTTCGATACAGCCATACATTTTATACGATGCTTTTATTTAATTATATCTTACGTGCAACAAAATTTCCATAATTATGCCATTTATTGACGGATTAATGGATTTTGTACCTACCAAATTATGATTGTTTTATTTATTTATGCCGTGCAGAGACGTATGTATAATAAAGAATATTTTGTATGCTATATTTCATTATTGTACAAGACATGGTATATATATATAAATAAATTATTCTGATACTTCGTGCGAAAATTCATTTATTAGTAGATAGCTCAAGTAATTTATTACCGTTACCGCAACCCAATGTCTGCTTAACTAAGGATTTGCAGTATTTTTTGAATAGCATATGATTGAAATATTAGTTAAATTTGATTCTTTGTTTCTCTTATTAACATACGAACATTCGATTATTGCATTATGCAAAGAAATATTTTAATATCTACAGAGAAATCTATTGTTAATAATGTTTCTTGATAAAAAAAAGCATAAAAATCAATTTCTGATGGTTATGAAGCATATTTTGATCATAAAAAATACCCGATTTCTGATCAAACAATTTTAATCGTTAATTATGGATACAAAGCATTATAATGAAGTTTTTCTTTATTACGTTTATAGAAATATGTTAATAACTATCGATATAAGTTATACAATAAATTATGCTTTTTAAGATTTTATAAAAACATTGAAACTATTAAAGGATCGGAAACGTTAAAAATGAACAGTATTTTTGATCACAGATTTTAATGTATTTACAATACTACAAGACACTCAAATTATATTTATTACATATATTTTTTAAGTATTTAAGAATTTGAATGCACTTAATTTATTTTAGCAAACTTTCAAACTGTTCTGAAAATCTTCAAAAATTTAAATAATATTTTTTTTTGGCCAGGGGGGGGGTGGTAATCCCAGAGACTGTTTCTTAATAGTCAGATTTCAGGAACAGAATTTTCCTGAAATTCAAATGTATGAGGTAATTAAATATTCAATTATTATGCTGTAAATATTGTTTTGAAATCCATACATGTAGTATTTATAGGTAAATATAACTACTTGTAGAACGTATTGGTCTGTTTACCCTATTTTGTCTAATTGTACGATACGTTTTATTCGCCTCAGTTTCCTGCAAGGTGTCAATGAAGTAAAATTAAATAATAACAGTTGGCAGATAAATTGCGGATTGATGCGTGTCGGGGAAAATGGCGTGAAAATCAGAAAAGCAAGCGAGATCAAAATGCAACGGAGTAATTAGAGGCCATAACGAGGAGTCTTGACCGTGAGAGTGAATTGTTTGACTCCACAGAGCACTTGCACGAGCTATCTCAGTCAACAGCGGCGCCACAAAGTGAGAAAGAGAGAAAGAGAGGAAGAGAGAGAGAGAGTGAGAGAGAGAACGAGTGCGCAAGGGAGATAAAGGACGACGTCGGATATAAGGGATTTCACCCTTGAATTCCAGGCAGCTACGAGAGAGAGACAGAGTGCGAGAGCTTTGTAGTTGTGCCAAAGGATGGAAAAGTCGCGCTTGCGGCAGACCCAGAAAGAAGAAAGACAGAGAGGGATAAAGAGTAAGCGAGTGAGCGAGAGAGCGAGAGAGAGAGAGAGAGAGAGAGAGACGGGGGATGGCTCGTGCCGGCATGAAACGGCCTGGTGATACCTTTCAACCCCGGGAAAACCCGTGAAAACCGCCACTTGTTGCGTTACCCTGCAGCTCGATTGAGCGAATATATATGTAGCTATAGCAAGTGCGCCGCTACTTCTACTGCCACTAGCTACTCCTGCTCTCTGCTACTGCTCTATATACTGCTCGTCTGCCGTTACGTGAGAAATACTTGCGGAAAGCGCAGACCAGACTGGATTCAAGAGAGAAAAGAGAGAGAGAGAGAGAGGGAGAGAGAGAAAGAGACGGGAGGAGAAACGACTGCCAAATGGACAGCTCTACCCTCTTCTTATTCCTTTATTTTTACGACAATGGGGATAGTATACCCCTATCTCATTTTTTTACGACTAACTATTGTAATCGCTAATTTGGACGATCAGATAGGAAGCTTATTTGTTGCGAACGCTCTGATTTCTCGAATGCCTAAATAATTGTTGCTTTTTCGAAGCGTTTATTTTTGAACGGATGAATGCTGGCTATATAAGACACTAAAAAATTTAGACAACGTGCAGCTGTCCTCGTTAGACTATGTGTAACTGCCTAAACTAGTAGTTCAATAAATCAACAGTCAATTTTACTGGCGCTGGAAATAGATGTTCTTTATTTATTGGATCGAACAATAGGAAAAGTAGCCGTTTTTGAACCATTGGTTTTTTTTGTACATCGATACTTGGTTCAAATCTTAAAATATACCTGTTATGATAAAAGCTACTGGTCTTTTGTAAAAGAGTAAAATATTTCATAGTAATATTCGAAAATTAAAAGTATATTTAATAAATCCGTAAGCTACAGTTTATAAATAAAATATTTTTAATGTTATGTATGCTACTATTAAAGTTAGAATAAATTATTATTGGTGTACAGTTAGCAAATAATTAATATATTTAATATATGCATTGAACTGTTCATTTTAATAAGGGATTTTTTCATGCTAAAGTCACTTAGTCATAGTGAGCATAGTGTCTAATAAATTAATTGCATCTTCAAAAATTAATTTAGTAATATAATATATTTAATATCTGTGTAAAAAACTTATATGTAAAAAGTTTAACTTTACATCTTTTAATTTGTAATGTCTATTCTTTTTCACGACTATAATACGTAATACTAGTTAATAAGTTTGTTATGAGTTTTTTGGATATAGAAAACAAGACATTATATGAAAAAATTTTTACTGACGAAAACCTATAGTTCCAAGATTGGTAAACCATTTTTCGATGCAAAGTGACTTTTTCGTCTCAGCTATTCTAGCTCAATCTAGTAAAAATTGCTTAATCAGCTGAGATTTTAACTCTCAGGCTCGCTTTACTATGAACCAGTAAGATTCAACGATTGTAATTGATTTAACTCAAGTAACTGTAAGTAATTTTTCATTGTTGTTTACACATGTTAAAATCCTATAATAAATGCACACAGAGGCCTGATGTTATAAGAAACTAATGTCTAAATTCAATATCATTAACTAATAATAATATAATTTTAACGAGCGTACCAGTGAATGATGCGACCATTAAAATGTTACTTTCATTTAATTTCCGTTTGACTTTGTAAAACCAATCGCCCACGAAAACTGTATTTTATTTTTATCAAGTACGGAAAAGGAATTATTGTCATTGATCGGAATCGGTGCATTCACCTAACAAGCTTTTTAAAGCATTTAAAGTTGCTCAATAATAATAATGAAAGAACAAGTAAATACAGTATTTTTAACGAATGAGAGCTGATTCGAAAGCGAATGATTTAATTATAATTCCGGCAGAAAAAAGTTGCCAGATCGTTAAGCAACATTTGTATCAATGAACTCGTGTACGTAGCTTGTGCTGAAAAATTTAATACCTTTTAGTTTAACTTGATTTTACACCACTACTCGATACAAAGTTTCGACCCACACGGAAAATCATAATTTTATCAAGAATAAGCATAATATTATTCTAAAGTAACGAGAAAAACATTTATTGGAAAAGCGTTTATTAATCAAGTGGCAGCTTGAGAAAAAACCGCGTCTCGGGCGAGGTTTATATTGAAAAATCGTAGCGACCAAAGGGGGAAAAAAGCGCACAGACCAGAATTACCACATTTTGAGCAAGTGAACGGCCTTTGAAAACAAGTAATTGCGAGTTGAGCGTGCAAATTACGTCGAAAAAAGAAACTTATGCAAAAAGAGGCCGAACGGAGGGGAGTTATTTTTTGGGCTGTCGGATGAAAGTCCTATGGGCTCCCGAGATCGGCAGCAGCGGCCACGGCAACAGCAGCAACGGCAGCAACGGCAGCAACGGCAACAACAACAGCAGCAGCAGCAGCAGCAGCAGCGGAGAAAGTCAAGAGAAACGAGTGGGTCCGCGAATAATAAAGAAGAAGAGGAGCTAGGAGTTAAAAAATAGAGAGCGTGGCCCGCTGGTTGGGCGCGAGATTTGAGGCTCTCCCTCGTCGCTGGGTCCTGTGCTGCTGCGCATTTGCATGGACAACGTGCAATTTCCGAGAATCTCTCTGCCGCTGCTTTTTTCGCTGATGCGGGCGCGCGCGCGCGAGCGCACTTTCTTCGCAACCCCCGTTTTTTCGCTTTGTTACCTCTCTCCCTCTCTTTCTTTCCCCCCTCTCCCGCTCTCTCTCTCTCTCTCTCTCTCTCTCTCTCGGTTTCAGGGGCACAACCATCACTTACTACCGGCTAGACGCAAAAAATGTCGAATCGTTTCGGAATGAAACCGCTCTCCCGCTCTCTCTCTCTCTCTCTCTCTCTCTCTCTCTCTCTTGCAAGCGCGCGAGCACACGCTGGCTGTTCGATGGCAGTCATCAGAGGCCGCGCGGGGCCCCCGAGGATAATAGCAGTGCCCGCGAGCGAGCAAAGCAAGTATATGCGCGAGAGCGCAGACGACGACTTGTGTATACGCGACTAAAGCCCATTCTATGCTTAAATTATAAGCGATATCTCTGTGTGTATGTGTGTGTGTTAGTGTGTGTGTGCAGTGTGTATGCCCGCGTATACAGGAGAGTGAGAGAGAGAGAGAGAGAAAGAGGAGTGGGTTATGTATATACTTTGCGCGTGGTAACATGCATGAATTTCTGCATATATATATATATACGTATATATATATATAGACGAGGGAGGAGCCGACGGAGATTCCAAGCTACCGGGTACCGAATATCCCAAATTAGTGTGTTTCTTTACGGTGAGAGGCTTGTATATTTCGGAACGGACCGATCGATATAATCATCGGTCTCTCACCTGTGCGCGACCGCACGATATATAAACCCCAAGTGTGGGTATCGCTCCGCATGCATATATATTCGGAATATTCGGATATATTCGCGCTGCTACACGGCCGCAGACACACTATCTTGCCTTGCAATTCGCCAATATAACCCGAGACCAACATCCCCGTGATGGCAGGCGCGCACAGTATCTAAATGTTCCAGACTTTTTCCATTTCGACTCTCTGCGCCTCCCCCCCTCCCCCTTCGACTTCTTTGCATTGACCGGGCGCCCGCGTTCCTTCCAAACTGGTGTTTTTCGGGGGAATTCGAGCTCTGTTAAGGCGGGCTCACGGGCATTTTATTTCTTTTTTCTTCTTTTTCTTAGCCGAAACTTTTTTTTATTATTCAAGTTTTTGATTTTTGAGACGGGACTGAGAAACGAAGGCACAGCCACGCTCGAGCGGATCGTTAAACATTGCGTAGAGGCGAGATGCATTCTTTAAAAAGCACTTTTACGAAACTTATGTTTCGGAGCTTGAAAAACTTGGCCCCGCATTCCAATACATCATGTAGCTTGGAAATCTTTATTGTCGAATTCTTGTAAATATTTTTGTCTTCTATTCTGTTTTCTTGCAGACTTATTTTTAAAAGTAAATTAATTAAATTTTCTTCATTATGAAGCTTAGAGAGCTGATTAAATTTTATCGAACTGCTGTGATTTAGTACACCAATACCATAAATATTTTTTAAAGTTTAAAAAGCATCAGTTTCAAAAGAAATCGGGAAAGCATGCTAATTATAAGCAAATCAAATTTTCTGCAACTGCATTATTACCACGACTCAGTAAAGTGAATTGTTAACTTCGTAAATTTGACAGACTCTAATTTTTATCAAAATGTAACATAAACTATAAATCAATTACTTGACATTAACAAACAATCAAAAAAGTCTTTTTCGAACCCAAAATTAAATTATATAGAATCGTGAATGTTTTTAAAATACAATTATCTATAATTTAAAAAAGAATTGGCGCCCAAGCACAATTCACATTCAGTTAGCCGTAAATGAAGTTAAAATTAGATATTTTGGAAATAGCGATGGAAACGAATTGAAATTTAACGAATTGAATTAAATTTAAGTCCTAATCGAATTTTCATCGAGAACGCGAACGAATGCACGTGCAAAGGAATAAAAAAACATTCGGATATAATAAATGAAAATTTTGAGCACCGCATAGAAATTTAACGATTTCGATTTGCACAATGAACTATGGAAGAGTAACTCGTGAGTCCTGTAAGCAATGTAATCGAACTGCATAATTGTTTGCCAACTTGAAATCTAATTTCTTAATCCGATCAATATCGAAAATAAATTGTACAGCAGCGTAGAATGGATTTTCCTAAAAACTCCCATACCCAGTGCTATTCTACAGTCTTATTTTAAGAACACGATACGTTACTCGATAATACAAATTTTAATAAGCAATTAATCGACACTGCAGGGAAAGTGTCGCGCTGTACATTTTCACGCTCATCCCTCGGTAGGTTGTAGTACAAGGAACGAGCGCAGTCGCGACTCGTAATAACTGACGTTCATTACCCATTCATTAGCCGGCGCTCGTGAGGAAAAAAAAGAAGAAAAAATGGTAGTCAAAGAAACAAGAGCTCCCAGAGCGGGTAGTGTACATTTCTCAGCCGCTTAAAATTGTCAAAATAAAGGATTGTCGGCTGTGTGTCAGTGTCTACACGATTTCACGCGTAATTACACCGAGTAATGCGTAAAAATGTAAGTATACGGGGGAAGGATCGGTAACGAGGAGATCCGCTGCAGCGGCTGCAAAAAAAATGAAGGCAATTTCGCGAGATCTGTCTTAAAAATCTGTTTCCAAGTGCAGCGGCGCACAGACGGAAGGATGAATAATGTGCATTATCGAAAAAAGGAATCTCTCTCCCTCTCGTTCTCTCTCTCTCTCACTCACTTGGCGTTAAACGCGATTAATCTCCGCTCTCTGTCTGGTGGTCGTTTAGGCGCATCCTCGAGCGCATCGTCCAAACGTGTTTTTACGCGCTGGGCTATACTATATACATATACACGTGTCTGGATACGCGGAGATGGTGAGAGTGAGAGAGAGAAAGAGAGAGAGAGAGAGAGAGAGAGTGAGAGAGAGAGAGAGAGAAAGAAAGCGATAGAGAGATATAACCGCTTAGGCCGTGATTTATCGCGAGAAATTATTCGAATGCTAGAAAACAGCGTATGATTATCCTGTCGGCTGGGGCTTGCAGCGAAGGAAAGAGAGAGAGCGCGAGCGAAGCCATAAAAGCGCGAGAGAGAGCAAGAGATCCGGCCAATTAGCGCCGCCGACGCCGCCGTCGTCTCGCGTTTCGCTAAAATATCCCCCTCTCCGGAGTTATATATTATTTTGGCGCTGCACGAGCTGTGCAGTGTATACGTGTACGTGTGTCTGTAGCGGTGGTGGTGCAATCGGCGAGCGACTTTTTTTCTTTTTTTTTTTTCTTGTCCAATCTCCCGCAGTCCATCGGAGCATTCCGCCGAACACAGCGGCTTTTCCTTTGTGCCCCGCTTTGAAGTCTTTGGAGCAGTACAGCGGCGACAGCGGCGGCGGCGGCGGCAGCAACAGCAGCGTCGCAACGCAATGCATGTGTATATAGAGCGAGAGGGAGAAAAGTTGCCGGTGCTGCCGGCGCACTGCTTGCACTGCGAGAGGGTAAGAGCTTTCGATTATTGCGTTATCGTGGAAAGACAGAGGAGCTGAAGCGGCGGCGGCGGCGGCCTCGGCAACAACACACCGCTGCGCTACATGTATATAATGCGCAGAGCCTCCGGGTGAAAAAGCAAAAGGGAGCGGCGCCTCCACTTCGGACGAGTAACCTCTTTACCGGGCCTCTGCACATGTTCTCTCTCTCTCTCTCTCTCTCTCTCGCTCTATCCGCCAAAGACATTATCGAGGGACATCGTCAAACGACTTGCTCTAAATTACGTTAAGTTTCCATGGCGGAATTGACGAGGCGGCCCTGTACGAGCAGCCACGGAGAGAGAGAGAGTTTGCTCTCGCTGCACCGGCCTCTATACCTATACCCTCGCAGACCCTTTTGTCCGAAACTATCGCTGCGTGGCCGACAACGCGATCTTACGCGCGCTCTCGCATACGTCTGCCTGCAACAGCCGCGGCTTTTCCTCCTGTGGCTGCAACTAGCTTATTCATACTTTTTTAGAGAAAATCAACGTGACGTACAAGTATTACTCGTGCATGCAGCAGTTCCAGAGATCGATCGCGATCGCCTCCTTTGTCTTTCCTTAAAAACCCGAGACGTCGTCGTCGAGGCCATTCGCAACAAGGTTACTTTTCTCCGCGCGTTCTTCCACCGCTGGCCACCGAAAACTGCCTATTCGACCGCATCAACGATAAACAGTCGAGCTTTGATCAATCTTCAAAGTGGTACATATAGAGGTGAAATTCGTCGGTCGGTCGCTGAGGAAAAGAAAGGCTCGCGGTACTATGACCGTTGCAGAAAAGCTGGGGGAGAGGGTGTGGGCATAGAAGTTCGTGGTGGCCGAGCGCGGCAAATCGAATTCGGCCGATGGTCTCCATCAGCGTCGGCAGACAGGCGGAGCAGAGCAGAGCAGAGAGGAGAGAGGCTGATTGTCCCGAGTCGGCCTACGGCGAGAGAACACAGCGTCTGGCGACGACTTTTCCCTCGTACATCCAAGGCCGACTTTTCGCGTTTCCGTTCTCTCTCCCTCCCCCTCTCGCGCTACATGTCCTCGGTGCAGATCAAGGGACTGTACTCGGAGCATTTAGATTTTTGAAGAGCATCAGAGGCAACGTCAGCGTCGGCGCACGTGCCGAGCCTCTAATCGCCCGTCGTCCGCTGCGCTGCAGCCTCGCTCGCGGGACCACCTGCGCGATCCTCCTGCACTGATGCAGACGTCTCGCGTCCTCTCTCTCTCTCTGTCCTCGCGTACACAGGCTCGTTCCCAGGCCGCGCTGCATATATATACACGCTCGCAGAGTTGCTGCGCTGCACTCATCTCGTGCGGGACGGGGGGCGAAGGGAGGCGAAGGTAGACGGGGAGGGGGAGGGGAGGGAGAGTTGACTTTCTTTATCTCTGCAGCGGAGCAGCTCTCGGAGAGCGAGTGCAGTTGCATTACGTGGCGATGGCTTTCCATGCCATATTCGACTAATTTCAGCCTCCAAACGTTCCATTAAAGATTCAGCATGTAATTGCGGACGATCGCACAGAGTCTTCGCGGCGGAGTCCCTTCTACCTCTCCTCTCTCCTCCCTCCATCGTACCTCCTCTCCTTTATATGCCTTCTTGCCACCTCCGTGTCAGCTGCGAGTACACAGTCCGACTTGCCGCGAGACCGTACATCTGCAGACACGTGCATCTTCCGTCCGTCACGATCGCTCTCTCTCTCTCTCTCTCTCTCTCTCTCTCTCTCTCTCTCGCTCTCAGTCTGTGACTTGGTCATTCCGCCGCCGCTCTCATTGAGCACAGCTCGCCGCGCTAAAATGCGATTATTAGTTGCTTAGCATCGAGCGAGGCTTCGTACGATGCGTTTGGACGAGGAAATTGATGCGGGAAAGTAAAAGACCGCGCGGTTATCTCGTTACAAGATTACACCCCCATAAGGTACGATGTATAATGAAATTTAAAAAAATATAATCGACCGGGAAAACACGAATTGACCGCTAATAAAACTTGTCTGTGCGAGAACTCCTTATGCGTATAAAGGGTGGAAGGATTTCCGCTGCTACAGCTGCCGCCCGCTGTAGTTGCCCGCTGATTGGCTCATCTTACAAACTTTTAACAATTAATAACTTGGAAACTGCTTGTCAGATCGAAAAACGAGAAAGATACCTGGCTCTTAGAATTTCGCGATCTATCGAATGGTATATATATCCAATGCGACGAAATCCTTCCAACCTGTATACGCCCCGCTTGAGTGGTGTACAGTATCCGAAATAGCACAGCTGCAGCAGCGCATCCAAATGAAAATGGACGTAAAGCAGCAGCAGCAGCAGCAGAAGCAGCTTTTGCAGCTACACGCAACTGCCTCGCGCGATACTTTAAATATTCACAATAATAATACTAAACCTATGTATAAATAAATCATCGCGGGCTCTCGTGCTGCACGGGTCTCGCGCGCGCAAGTCCATCGACTGCACACGATAGCTGCCCCGGACCCTGTGCTGTACACAACTGCTCTCTATTAATGAGACGATAAATTTGTATTAATTTACCTCTCTCCGACCCTGTCACAGGGGCAGATATATTTGCAATTAAATTAAACAAATCTCTCTTTCTCTCTCTCTAGCTACGTCCACTCGCGGCGACTGCGCATACATCTATATAATAAATATATAGAGGAGGTGTTTGCGTGGGGTCGGGGGTCGGGAGGTTCAAGAAATAATTATGCATCAATTTCATTAACTATATTCACGCGAGAGAGCCGCGATCAGCTCGAGCGATTCGTATATAAAATTCTCATTGCAACTGGCGAATTATCGATGGGAGCGTTAAGCTTGTAGATGCAGTTCAGCAGCAGCGTCGCTTATAAAAGACGAAGGAGAGAAAGAGACAAAGAGAGAGAGAGAGAGAAAGAGAGAGAGAGAGAGAGAGAGGGAGAGGGACAAGAGTACAACGTCAACACTGCGAGCTCGCGCCAAGCTAGAAAATGGTCTTTTATAAAAGGCCGTGGATTATTCAGACGATCGGAATCCAATGTACAGTTACCGGCGGAGGGGGCGGCCGCCGCACAATGAGCTGCAAAGCGACAACTTGCAAACTCTTTACTTTTTCATTGTGCAGCAGCTACTCAAGCTCGTTCTCTCTCTCTCTCCCTCCCTACCTATACTCACTCGCTCGCTCACTCTCGCTCTCTCTCTACGAGTGTAATTTTGGCTGCCTCTGAAGACGGTTTTTCATTTAAGTCCATTGATTTTAATAATGCAGTCATAGCTATTTCTAATTTTTCCTCTAAATCCAGGGGGGTGGATGGCATCCCGCAGAGTGTGATTGTAGGTGTTCTTCCGACGATTGGGGAACCTTGTACGTATTTTCAACTCCTCCTTTACTCAGGGAGTCTTCCCTGGCGCCTGATGGAAGAAAGTACAGCTTGTTGTTCTTAAAAAAAACTACTGCGCCATCTTCTGCTTCGAATTTTCGTCCCGTTGCTCTGTTGTGCTTTCTTTCTAAGGCACTGGAGAAGATTGCACATTCCTAAATCACTGAATATCTGTTGACCAATAGCATTCTCGATCCCTTGCAAGCGGGGTTCCGACAATACCAAAGTACGCAAACGGCCCTGTTTAAGTTGACTGATGAAAAGGATGATAATCTTGCTGAAGCAAGGCATTTGACACCGTTTCTCCAACTAGACTTTTACGAAAACTATGTGATCTGGGCTTTTCAAGGAGTGCACTGCTGTGGATCAAGTCATATCTGCAGGATCGCACACAATGGTTGATTTCAAATGTTGGTGGTTGTTCCAAATATCTCGAAACAAATTTGGCTGTTCCATAGGTTTCAGTTCTTGGCCCCTTGCTTTTCAGTCTTTATATCAATGACCTGCATGTGATCTTTGACACTAGGATTATCAAGCACATACTTTATGCTGAAGACCTTCAGGCTTATCTGCAGGTTCCTGTAGATAGACTGCAGGAGGACTTCGGTAAATAGAATTATTTCGCTGCCATTTTTTGGTACAAGATCCTTCGATTGAATGAATTCAAATATCTAGCAGCGTTTTTTAATAAATACGAGTCCAGGGGCACTAATAGGGGTGTTGCAAAAAAGTCTCGATACCGAAGGTGCGCACTGAAACTGGTATAAGGTCTTTTCAGGTACAATTTTCAGGGTAACTTTGAAACTCTCTCTCGGAGCATCTGCGCTATCTACCTCTGAGAAGATTCAAGACGGCAGTCTATCAACACCTCCTTGATTTTGACGCTTATTCGTTCTGCGATGCACACTGGGATTCCTCATTTAGACTGATCTTTGTATATATTATTTGTAGTGTAATTTATATCGTACAAACCACTGTTTTTAAATTATTATGTATTGTAAAATTATTGTATTTTCTTTTTGTTTTATAACAAAATAAAGACATCTATCTATCTCTCTCTTTCTTTGCTTCTCCTCTTTCTCAAATTTCCTCCTTAATTTTTATCGATGGAGAGAGAGAGAGAGAAAGAAAGAGAGCGAGACAGAGGGACTCAAGTCGCTCTTTACGCACCCCGAGGATATCGACACGCCTTCGTGTTTCGTTGCCATCCCGAGCCTGACAATCGATGACAAGCCTCTTCGATTGCATCGCCTTCATATACATATATATATACGTGCACCTGTCGACTCTGTTTTTTCACCTTATGATAATCGTAGCTATCTATATTCAGGGGACCGCACGATCTCTTGCTTCTTTTTCTGTGTGCAAGCATTGTGGGATACAGGTTTACAAATTTTGTCTCCTTAATATAAACAACCACGCACTGAGCCAATTACGCGTCTATATTCAAGTGACCGGCCGCGTGCACTATTCAACACTTTTCAGTATCGCGCGAGCGTTTTAAATCTTCCGTCGCTGCGGGGCTGCTGCTGTGCCACGGGAAACTTTTCTATCCAACATTTATCGGGGATCGGGGTTATTTCGATATTCTCGGAACCAATATATAAAGCAGGGGACTTTTGTATGCGGGCGAACTTAAAATTTACGCCGCGCGCAGTGTCGCCGCGAGTTTGACTTTGAAGATTTATAAAGTTAAGAATATGAGAAAGGAGCGCAGCGCGGTGTGTATCGTATAACTCGGGGCGATTGACGTGCTGCGCTGCTACAGAGCCTGGCGAAAAATGATTTATGCATTACTATGGAAAAATGAGGAGTTCGACCGATTGTATCGATTAAACATTTATGCGCACCACTTTATACCATTTGGCTATGAATTTTCATTAAATGAAGAGATGTGCAGCAAAAATAACGTTGTTTGCGATTTTCACCCTTTTAAGACGAAAATTAATAATTTAAAAACTTTAAAAACTTTTTGAAACTTAGAAATTTTTAAATACATCGTTGTAAATCGTTGTAACGACAGTACAGAAAAAATATATTAAATTTATACATACGATATCATGGATTTCTCTCTACCATTGATATTTCAATTCTTAAAAATGACACGTTAAAGAATTGTTCAATACTTGTGAGCTACACAACGTTTCTAGAAGGAAAGAAATGTTGAACGTTCCCGCAAACGATTAGTTGCGTCGCTCGCGAAATTCGAATTCCTACCCACCAGTTATTCATCGAAAAAACAATCAGCCGCCGCAGCAGCAGCAGCAGGAGCAGCAGTAGCAGCAGGAGAAAAGGTTGGCCGGCTGACCTCCGCTCGCGCGCGCAAAAATGGGGGGCAGCAGCAGCAGCAGCAGCTCTCGCAGAAAATTTAAGGCCACCAAATTACAAGGAGAAAAGTCGATAAAGTTAGTGCGGCGGCGCGCGAGGTCCTGGCCGCGAGAAAAGGAAATAAAAATTGTTTAATAACATCGCGTGGTGTTGCACGCCGCTCAGGCGCAAAAGGGACGCGAGAAGGGAGCTGCTCCGCTCAAAAGAAGAGAGGCTGATCGCTGCGTATAGATGTATACCGCGGAGCAAAAAGGCGCTAGAAAAGTCGCTGGACAGGTCCAATTAAGCAGCTCAGCTCGCAGCAAAGCTCTGGTTATCGAGAGTCGCCGCCGCCACGGTCGTATACCTATATACTATATACCACGTGTATACGGCTCATCGAGAATCAGTCATGCTCTCGAGTTGGTCGATCGAAAGGTTATATCCCCTCGCACCCGATATCATTAATAATAATTATACAATTATATGTAGGCATACGCGGGCGCGCTCGCGCGGTTCTCCAATTCATACACACACAGACACACACACGTGTATGTATATACAGGGACGTATATAGTTTAGTGGCCGTGTTATTATCTCGCTCGGCAAGAGGAGAGAGAGAGAGGGAGGAGAGGGGCAGAGAGAAAGAGAGAGCGACGTTGGCACGTATAGATATATGTTATTACTTATAATATTTCATCTTCGGAATTAGCGGTTGTGTGTACTCGCTCTCGCGAACGAACGCGCGAGACTGAGACAGAGAGCGAGAGAGAGAGAGAGAGAGAAAGAGCGCGCGTTTTGTTTATGCCATGGGAACGCGTGCACCGCCGCGCCGCGTATAGTATATAAGCGCGGGGCGCGTCCTCGCGTCTCTGTGTGCTGCAGCGAGAGCCGAGTATATAGTGGAGGGGTGAAATAAAATCAGCCAGCGTCTACGATTACCATAAGGTACTCCTTCTCACTCTCTCTCCGCTCGCGAGCGAGAGAGAGAGAGAGAGAGAGAGCGGGCAGCGATATTAAAGCCCCGTGAAGTATAGGGCATCGCAGCGCGCAGCGAGCGCCTTTTTATTTCTCCCTCCACGCCACGAGAGAGTAAGAGAGAGAGAGAGAGAGAGAGAGACCGCGCACAACCCTTTGTTTTCCTTTGCGCCATGTTTTCTTTTGCTCCTACTCTTTTTCTCTCTCCGCCGACGTCGTTCTCTCTCTCTCTCTCTCTTCGCTGTTTTTAATGACGGCGAATGCATAAGTAATAAATTTTCTCGGAAACGTATTTACAAGTCGTAAAGGAAATTAGATGGCAATAATAAATTCCTTATCGCAATTCGATATCGATGGAAGTGGCTGTAGCTGTGGCGGCGGCGGCTGCGGCGGTGGCAGCCGAGTAAGTAAACTAATTACCTGCCGCCTTTAATTCTGCTTCCGAGCTTTTTTCCAGATAACGTTATTTCTAGCGTGTATAAGTATAGCAAGAGCGCGAGCGCACACACACACACACATACATACACACACAGTCACACACGCAGGAGAAGTACCGCGAGTCCGCGATGTTTTGCCATCGAAATTATAATCGTTTGTTTCTTGTTATACGCAACGATACGTACGGGAAACAGCGATTTATGAAATATCGTTAAGGCGAACAAATGCGCACGTGCTTTTCCGCGTATTTGATAGCGCCGCGCGCGCTCTCGGGCAACAATAAAAGCCGCGGTGGCGCGCGCATATATACGCCTCTCTCTCTCTCTCTCTCTATCTCTATCTCTCTCTCTTTCTCTCAAACTTAAATATCCCAGCAGCAGCAGCCATAAGCGAACGAACGCGCGCAATACAAATATATCATTTGTATATTTATATTGGGTCTAAAATAGCCGCGGCGGCAGTGGCCGGCTCTCTCATCGCGGGGCCCCCGCGAGTCTGCGAGTTAGCACAAGACGCGCGGAGCAGCGCAAAAAAGCGGCGAATTAGCGGCTCGCGAGTCGCGGCCGCGGCAGCAGCTCGTTCCCTGAAAAGTTATTAAGAGGCTCGCGCTACACACCGAGAGAGAAGGAGAGAATGAACGCCGACTACAAGAGCGAGTGCGACCAATGGACGCGGGGGGATCTCGCAGCAGCCGCGGCCGATAATAAAAGGTTGTCTTTGCCGCTGCACACGCGCGAGACCATATAAACAATGGCCGCAAAAAGACACGTGAAAAATAATAAATATTAACGGTTGCTCAACGCCGCTGCCGCCGACATTCCACGATTTAATTATAAAATGCCGTTGACTGCAGCGCCGAGAGGTTGGCTGCTGCTGCTGCTGCTGCCGCCGATGAACGAGCTTTTCAGGGTGAGCTAAATTATCTCGCCACCGAGTATACCGAGAAGCAATTAAATTTTCGAGTCGCCGCCGCCGCCGCCGCATTCTCCTCTTTTACGGGCGTAGGAAACCGACGCGCGGTGCTTTTTTTTCGATGCACTTGCCAACCCCCCGACCCCCTCCCCCC
>UELU01120743.1:0-28446 GCA_900490025.1 Megastigmus dorsalis | reverse complement strand
ATATTAAGAGGATGTCGGAGCATCGCCTCTCCTCAATAGTTCGTAGTTCCAAGTTTTTGGAAAAACGATAAGTCCAATAAACCTCATATTGCACAGAATAATTAATTATAGTTAGCACTAGGGTACCTAACTCTTAATATTTCTTAAAATTATAAATAAAAAAAGTTACACGCAGCAATAGGCATATCCATAATTTTAAGGTTAACTTTCAATGAATAAACACCTCTTACTAGTTCCAAATTTTTGTAAAAACGATAGACCATAACCACATGAAATTACACAAAACGATTTAATATATTGAGAACTAGAGCAAGTAACTCTCAGAATTCATTTTTACCATTAATAGAAAAAGATATAGTCGAATAAAGAAATACGTTTATTGCTCCGACATCCCCTTAAGATACACTTTAAAGCTTATATTTTAAGTTTTAATTCCATTTCTAATTGACTAGACAATATTGCAACTTGAAATATCGTAGTTTGAACAATAAGATCACCATAAGAATTTTCTTATATTATTTCTCAGCTCAGAATTTCAGTCCATTTGCAGAGTTGACTGAAATGTACTTATACATTATCAGAAGTTATGTGCAATGAATTCTGACATTTACTAACAGTTTAACAATATTTTAGTAATCGCTTATTGTCCTTCAATTTGTTAGTGAACATTTAACGTATCTACTTTATTAAAAGGTCAATCGACATGAATCTTTATCGAAGTACATGAAAAAATTGATCGTTGGAAATTCAATTTTTTTAAATTATGTCGCTATATAAATGGCAGAAATTCATCTTTTAATATCATTACTAATAGTTATATTTAATATTGCCGATTCTTAATACTAATGGGTTTCTGATAAATACTGTAATCATGTAATACTAGAAGTCTCAAGATGCATGAGATTATCAAAGTCACATATTCAGCTTACAAGCGACGATGAGAAATATAGAATGCTTCAGAAGGAGCGAACACCAAAAGTAAGCAGCTCCTTCAACATTTCGCCCTTTGTTTTGGTTTCGTCGAACTGAAACTCTAGGTAAATTCATCTAACGAAATCAAAAAATATTACTAGAAAATTTAAATCGCTTTCAATGAAGAAAATTGTTGTTTTTTTCTTTCAAGTAAAATTTAAAAAAAAAATTAAAAGATGCACAAGCCAGTACCTATTAATTCATTAAAATTAGTATGGAGTGTCAATGGTTAAAATAAAAAACAGAGTTGACAAGTGCGCAACGTTAAAAGGAAGAAAGCGTAAGCTTTGTAATCTTAAAAGTATAGGGAGCGTGCAGCAGCTAAGTTTTTGCTGAGCAAGTAAAACGTTAGGCTGTCACGTGTTGCTTCTCGGACCGTGTTGTAATCTAACAAGTCCAATCCAAAGAGTGTCAGGCTTGCTGTTGGTCCGTTTAATTTGCTTGCCGGTCGCTATACGGAGTCCTCCAATAGCGCGACAGCCCGGACCTGAACAGAGAATATACAAACACGCAGACACTGGATCCGTTCTCCCACTCGGCGCAATATATGTTTATATATATATCATGGCGGTACGGTCGCAGTATTACACGTATATAGTAATAGTGTATGAGGTGAAGGGTAGGCGCCATGTTGTTTTTTCTCGGAATTTTCAGTGTGTACACTATATAGCTGGAAGCTCGTGCGTTAGAGAGAGTGAGGGTATAAACGACGGTAGAGGGGGCGAAGCAGCGAGCGGACAGAGGCGAGCAGAAACCACGTTTTCCGTGCCGCGCGAAGCCCACATGCCGTCAGTGCCGACAAGCGCGGGGTTAGTCGAATATCGAATGTGTCCGAACGCTCGTTCATGCTCAAGGAGGTGGTGTCGAACTACGTCCGTGGAACCACATTAGTAGCCTTGTCCTCTTGGATGCTCTGCTGCTACTGCTGCTATTTTCTTTTGATTTATTGTGCCTCTTTGTGTTCCTCGATAACCAGCAACAATGCCGAAGTATCCATCGGACAAACGGTTCGTATGCATAAAACACTGCCGCCGATTCCTTCAGCCTCCTTTCACCAATTTTTCCATCCTTATTTCGCGATACACTTTCCCATTGCTCGTCGAAAGATTTTCATCTGCCCACCGAATTATCGTTTATCGGTGTCTTATAGCGTTCTATGTACAAGTTTGCCTCTTTTTTCACTTTGTCGTAGGGAAAAAGGATTTTGGAGTGGCGGGGAAAATTGAATTTGAAATGTAAACATCAGAAAATTTTGCTTCATTTTGTTCGGTTTTAAAGGATAAGAAAATCTTTTGTTTTGAGGAGACGTGCGATGCGCTTTTATTTTGACGCCACTGAGCGTTCTAGTCTCGTTATTTTTCATAAATTTATAAATTTTACCATAACGGTGCATTGTTTCAGAGTCGACAAATGTGGAAATTAACATTTGTAATTTTACCAAATTATTGATAATACAAGTTATGAATAATTTTTTTTCTTTATGTTAACAAATTTACGTTGCGTGATTTATATATTGCTTAAAGCTGATATTTTCTAAATCAATTATTTAATATAATATTGAGTAACTTGTTTATATATTGGCATAAAATATTACCTTATTGCATAGAATAATGGTATTTTTCAAACATCTTTCCAAATTATTTTCAAATAATTTCAGAGAATTTTCCAAACTTATTCTTGCTTATTCATTTATGAAAATTTTAATTTCTGGATACTAGAAATAAATTTTAAAATGTATAATAAATATTTGTATTATAAATTTGCATAAATTTGCTAAATTTTTCAGACCTTTTTTTCATGTATCGACCGTTTCATTAATCCAGTGGATTTACACAATTTTAATATAAATGGTCACTGTTAATTAATTTTTTAAGTAGAATGTTTATTTTTTTTGCAGAAACTTTATTTATACATACATCTATTCTTGACTTTTTGAGTTCTCTTATATAAATAGTATTAATATATGCAGATCTATGCAGTGTTGAATCTTGCAATAGTATATTAACTATTAATGATTAGTAGTCGCGATTTTTTGGTGGAACATAAGCTAAAATAACTAAATAATTTTTTACTGACAATGCAGCTACAATTCAGAGCTGTTGAAAAAATAAAATAAAAACAGAATACATGCAATAAATAATATAAATAATACAACTATATAAAGATTTTCTTATGAGGCTGTTTACATTTCATGCTGCTTGTTTTTCTTTTAGGCTTGAATTTTTTATATTTATATCTTTTAAGATTCTATTTTGTTTTATTTAAAAAAATTTATTCCTGGTACCTTCTGATCTTATCTTAATATAAATAAAAATTATTACTTCCCTATTGTCATTGAGTCCTGAAAATAGATAAAGTAAAAAATAAAAATAAATATTTAATGAACCTTATGTATATTATATATATATACATATAAAGGGCATATTGCCCATTTATAATTAATAAATAATAAGGTCAAGTTATTCTTTTATTTGATTTATTTATTTGTTTAAATTTTAACCATTGTAAACTTATTTTCTGGTTTAAATAAATAAATGAGTAGTAGTAAATAGTAGCAGTAAATAGGGTTAAACTGGAAAGACAAAAATTAATTAAATTTTTTTTTATTTATTTAACCAGAGTAAATACATTACATTACAAAATGGTAATCCAGCAGAGGAAAGCAAAATCCTGTTCGCTGGTCCAGCACGCAAATACTTAAAAACTAAAAAAAAAACTAAAAAGCTAACTCTTTGGTAAGTGAATTACGACTATCTCCGTTTAAACAAAACAGAGATAGTGTAAAACACTTACAGACCTAAAACTACTTAAAATCTAAATCATAAGACTAGAACAAGAAGACAATTTTGTCATAACATTTCATATATATTTTCAATTTTTAACATTATTTATATTTTTATTCAATAATTAATTTAATTATCAGCCAAAATTAAAAAATGGCAATTTTAATTAGAAATTTATACTATTTAATTTTAATTCCTATCAACCATTTTTCCTAATCCACTCTATTAGCTTATTACAAGACAATTTTTTTTCTAAAGTTTTAAGCTCGTTTGGCAATATATTGAAGAACTTTATAGCTTTAACTATACAACTTTTTCCACTTACAGTTTTATACATTTTTGGCAATTGTATTGCTTTGTTTCTAGTTTTACTATTTGACTTAATATAAATATCTTTAAGGATATTATATTCTTTTTTAATGCTTTGAAATGCAAAGAGTTGCTCTAGATTCAGCGGAATTTTTTGTTCAAATTTGTTTTCGGATATTATTTTTAATACTTTATTTTGAATTAATACTGTAACAATTTAATTTGCAGTCGGTATTACGACGAAGACATGAGTGCTCCAGGGAGATCAACATCCCGAGGTGTTCGTAGGGCGGAAACCATAGAATTAAGAGATCGATCTCGGTCAAGCTCTCATCATGATCCAGGAAGTCGTCGTCCTGGACAACAATCAACCCATCCAAGTACATCATACGCAGCACCTCCAAGAGCAACTCAAGCACCTTATGCACGTCCCTCAACATCAGCAGGACCCTCTGGAGCTTATCCTGTATAAACTATACCAAATTTAATTTAAAAAAAATTTTAAAGTTACTATAATACTATATTAATTTTTATTAGAGTTCTGCTCGTGGTGAACATGTAAGAAGTGCTGATCCTAGACCTCCAACTTTTTCTGCAGGTGCATCGGAAACTTTATCAGAAACTGCCTCGGTGACAGGTAAATATTAGATTATATAATATATATTTTTATTTCTGTGTCTTATAAGAACATTTTTAAAACTGTAAAATATCTTTTTCTAACCGTTTATTTTCTATGTAATAACAAGAATTACCATAAAGATTGTATTTTCATTAATTGTTTGATTTATTTATTTATTTATTTATTTATTTATTTATTTAATGTTATACAGACTTTTAAGACTTTATACAAAAGGAAATAATATCATGGCTAGTTGTACACATATATTATTTTTTAATAAAATTTGAAACAATGTAAACTAATAACAAAATAGAAGCTTCTGTGTACTTATAATTTAAATTTAGTTATAACAAAACTTTTTAGTTATGTAAAAATGTATTTAAAAATTAAATATTTACTAAGTATAATTTAAATAAATATATTTAAAAATAATATAAATAAATTCATAAATAATTATAATTCGTTCCAACTCATCCCTGGTAAAAATGCTCACCAACATTGCCCAAAAGTTGGCCAACGTGTCGTTTTTAGCAGGTTTTTTTGGCCAACCATTGGCCAAATTGAATGAAATTTTTACCAGTCTTGTCATGAGTAGCCGAGATAGAAACCGTCAAACTCAGGCCAAAAAGCATCTTGTTTACACAATGTGTATAACAAAAATTTAAAACATTTTACTTACTTTCTATGAAATTAGGTTCAACTGGAGGAGAAGCAGCTGCATCATTGGGAAGAGGTGCTATGCGTGGTCGTAGAGTACTTCCAGCTGATATTATTACTCGACCCAGAGAACTTGTAACTAAGCAAGGTAAAAAAAAATTTTGATTTTGATTTAATTTTTTTAACTTAATGGTTAAAATTTTTATCACACAACATAATATTTTCAATATCGATTTCAGGTGGCTATGGGCAAGCAATCCAATTGCAAGCAAACTACTTTCAGCTTTTAAGTACAACTGACTGGTGTTTGTACAAATATAGAGTTGATTTTACACCAGAAGAAGATAGAAAAGTTGTTTGTAAAGGACTTCTTAGAGCTCATAGAGAAACAATAGGTGCTTATATTTTTGATGGAACTGTTTTATATACAAGTAATAGATTGCCACAGGTTAAAATTTGTTTTTTGTTACATTATATTTGTATTTTAAATTAATTACAAAGTTCTCATAATAATTTTTACTATTTCTTATAGCCTCTTGAACTCACATCAGAAAGACAATCAGATAACCAGGTTATTTTAATAAATATTCGACTTGCTGGTGATATGACAAGAGGCGATCATCATTATATTCAATTTTTTAATATAATAATGAGGAAATGCCTTGATTACTTGGAGTTACAATTAGTTGGACGAAATTATTTTGATGCAAGAAATAAAGTAATTATTTATTATTATTTATTATGTTATTATTTTCAAAAATCTAAATAAAAATATATATTTTTTCATTATTTGTTTAAACTTACAGACAGAAATCCATGATTTCAGACTTGAGTTATGGCCAGGGTACATAACTTCTATTCGCCAACATGAACGTGAAATCTTAATGTGTGCTGAAATAACGCATAAAGTTATGCGTAATGAAACACTTTTGGATATTTTAAACTACTGCTATAACAAAAATTCTCAAAATTATCAGGTTTGCTTTTTATTCTAGTCTTGATGGAATTAATTTTAAAATAATTGCAAATATACTTATTAAATTATGTATCTATAGAGAATGTTCAAAGAAGCATGTATTGGCACCGTTGTACTTACGGCATACAACAATAACACGTATAGAATTGATGACGTTGATTTTGATAAGACACCAAGTTCAACTTTTACGAAAAAAACCGGTGAAGAAATTTCATATAACGAATACTACCGTACAAAATACCAAATTATTATTAGGGAAATTAGGCAACCGCTTTTGGTATCAAAATCAAAACCACGAGACCGTAGAGCAGGCAAAGAAGAATTGATTTATCTAGTACCTGAATTGTGCCGAAGTACAGGTACTATCTTTCATTTCATTAGTATTTAACCTTTAATATTACATTTTTTATTTTTGAATTAACAAAAATTAACGATAAACAATTAAATTTTTTATTTTTTCAAAATAGGTTTGACGGATAGTATGAGAAGTGATTTTAGGTTGATGAGTGCATTAGCAAAACATACTCGTGTGTCACCGCTTGATCGAATAAAAAAACTTATGGCGTTCAATAGGCGATTGCACTCTGTGAGAAATGTAGTAGATGAATTAACAAGCTGGAATTTGACTTTGAGTAAAAGGTTAGTTGATGTACCAGCTCGTGTCATCAGTGCTGATAAAATTGTATATGCCAATAACGAAACTTTCGCAGTCCCTTATAATGCCAATTGGACTAATGATCTACGCAATAGAGCTTTGGCTAAATGTGGAAGACTTGATGATTGGGTAATAATTGTGCCATCAAGATTTAGGCGTGACTGTCAGGTATGTCTTTTACTTCTTTATTTCTAGCTCGCACAAAAATTAATTATTGGATAATTATGAGTAAAATTTTTAATATTAGTATATAATTACACATTATTATATTGAATACTAGACATCTCAATTGTACGTTAGTTTACGTTAGAAGCCATTAGTACAATAAATTATAGTATATATAGGTATCTAATAATATTAGTTATTAGTTTATTCTAATTTATGAATAATAGTATATTAAAATATAGTAAATACGCTAAAAGAATTTACATTTTTAAAATTTACACTCGTTTTAAAATGATATTAATATTAATAATCAAACACAAAACTCACTAAATTAATATTCTGATATCTTAGTAATATCTTGATATAGATTTTCATAGTGTAAACTGTTTCTTATTGGTAGTTAACAAGTTGTTAAAGTTTCATATCAGTTGAATGATAGGCATTGTATGATCATTATAGTATTCTGTAATAAATAAAAGTAATAATTTAGTACAAAAAAAAATTATTTTATTTCTTAGATTTTAAGTAACTAGATATTTGCTTATTTATATATATATATATATATATATTTGGATTTCCATAACTCAACTGTAATATTTCTTTTTCCTAATTTTGTAGAGTTTCGTGACTGCACTCATAAGGGTCGCGCTAAGTATGAGATTTGAAATAGAACAGCCTTACGTTTTTGATTTGAGGGATGACGATCCTGCTAACTACGCAGAAATGCTGGAAAAAGTAAAAAGTCAACAAAATCCAATGCTGATCTTTTGTGTGGTAACAAACAATCGTGTAGACCGATACTCCGCTATTAAGAAAAAGTGTTGCGTAGATAGGCCCGTTCCTACTCAAGTTGTTGTTGCTAAGAGTATGCAGCCTGGAAAATCACAATTGTCCATCGCAACGAAAGTAGCCATTCAAATAAACTGCAAGATCGGAGGCATTCCGTGGACTGTCGCAATTCCCTTAACAGGTTTGATGGTTGTGGGATTTGATGTTTGTCACGATACAAACTCAAAAGATAAAGATTTTGGTTAGTATTGTCCTCCTGTTATTGTATATACATTCCTATATTTTTTGTATGGTAAAAAATATTAAAATTAATTTAGTAAGAACATCCACAGAAAAATAGATGGCAAAACTATTTTAAAATTTATGTTCATGATAATCGTTGTTTTTGTTGAATTTTTGTAACTATATTCGTAAACTAAAATTCTAAATTATTCTTTAAACTTTTATAAAGGCTGTTTTCATATAAATCTATATGCATTTGTTAGATTATTTTATTTTTTTTTTATTTTTTTTTTTACTTTTTTTTAAAATGCAATAAATCTATTATTGGTTATGAAAATTATTAACCATTTTTTATTTATAAAAATCCATTTATATTTTTAGGAGCTATGGTGGCATCATTAGACACGAATTTTGGACGATATTTTAGCGCAGTAAGTGCTCACAGTACAGGAGAAGAATTGTCGAGTGATCTCTCTTTAAATTTGGCTAAGGCACTAGTACAATTCAAGGAGTACAACAGTGCATTGCCAAAGAGGATTGTAATATACAGAGATGGTGTAGGAGAAGGCCAAGTGCCATTTGTATATAATCACGAAGTTCAACAAATCAGGAATAAGTTAGAAACAATATATGATAATCCAGAGGATATCAAATTAGCTTATGTAATTGTGACTAAAAAGATTAATACAAGACTCTTTCATAATGAAAAGAATCCACCTCCAGGAACAATCGTAGATGACGTTATAACAGATCCTACAAGGTACGACTTTTTAGTTGTGTCTCAACACGTTGGTCAAGGTACAGTGTCTCCAACATCTTACAATGTAATATGGGATAAGTCTGGCCTTGATGTTGATAAGCTACAGCGTTTAACTTATAAACTGTGCCACATGTATTTTAATTGGAGTGGAACAGTCCGTGTACCTGCACCTTGTCAGTATGCTCATAAGCTAGCAGCTCTAGTGGCTCAGTCTGTACATCAGTCACCCGATCCACTTTTGGAAACGCTTCTATATTTCTTGTAAATACGCGATTTTTTAAATTGGGTGCGTGTACCTATTATTTTATTTCATTTATTTTTTACGGCATTTTTCTCATTTCAATAACTTATGACATATGTAGTATATAGTATAAGTGACTAAGGACATATGTAGTATGTAGTATAAGTGACTAAGGACATTTTTTGTTCTCTATGATGTCTATTCTTCACGAATCATTCAAATATTGAGTTTTAAAATGTGAAACCATTAATTATACCTAAGTGAAAATAATAATCATAATAATATTGCTAATTTTGACAACAGTGCTTTGTTTTTCATTTTATATAACAGTCTCAATATTTATTTCATGTTTAGTTGAAGATATTTTTTTATTCATATTAGTCTGCATAATTAAATATAATTTATTTTTTTAAAGTGCCCAAAACTAAAATGAAATAAATTTTGGAATTCTGTATTAATATTTAATCTGAAAAGCAAAAATATATGCACAATGACAACCTACATTTAATATTTATATGTTATTACTGAACTTAAATCAAAATATCATTTATGTTAAGTAAATTGACTTTAAAGTATAAAGTCTTTATATTATGATAATATAAAAATAGTTACTATTTTAAGTTTATTCTACCTCTTTGTGATATAGCTAAGTAACGTATGTGGTACGATTTTTTTCTACTAAATTTTCATGGGTTAAAATTTAAATATTCGATTTAAAAAAGTTGGATTTACTTACAATATTTTTATGAATTATTAAAGTAATTTATTAAAAAATATTCGTAAAAGCAGTAAAAAATCTTACCACAAATGTTCAGATTAATATTTTGTATTAGTAGTTTGTAAAAAAAATGAGAAAATGTTGTTATAGAAGAGTTTAATAAATTTTTTACAGTACAAACAGTCCTTTTATTATAAAACTTCAATTACAATAGTTTTCTGTAATATAATTTTAGTTAGAAAAGACTTTTAATGTATACTTAACATTTTTTTTTATCTATATATATATATATCACATTTAAAAATATATTTATTAAAAATCATGCAATTGCAGTCTAAAATGTATGTACATAGATATTAACATTTTCTCTAGTCTTTAAAAAGATGTAATAAAAGTTAATTATCCCTTATATAAAAATATTCAATTTAAATGAAAAAAGAAAAATTGAAAATAGAATATTCAAAAGGTACTGCGCGAAAAATAGCACCATATTTAACGATAATTTCTTCTTTGGAGAATTTTGTATCATTTTCAACGAGTTTCTTCCAAATCGTCAGCTGCTATGTTAACAACGCGTTCTTCATCTGGTGGAGGATTATGACGTCCTAGACGGCATCGGCATTTTTTCACTAATTGTGGTATAACTATATTGTTGTAACAAGCCATTCCAATAAAAAGGATCGCGAAACCAATAAGCTGCAATAAAAAATTTTAATTCATAATATAAAAAAATGTTTGATACAGTAATTAAGGGGTATAAGTACTAGTAAGTTGGAAAGTTTACTGAATAAATTTTAATAAATATTTTTAAGGACTAAGTATGCCATTGTTTAAGATGTTAAAAAAGTAATATCTTCAATTTAATATAAAATAAATTTTTAATAAATTTATTTAATATAAAAAAAAGTAATGATTCTCAATATTTTATAAGTAAATATACATTTACTTGAAAAGATGCTAGCTATGAAGAATAAAATATTTTACTGAAAAAATACTCATTAACCTCCAGGCGGGGCCAGGATGACACCTTATGGTTCGCCCATATCTTTAGTGCTTAGAGGAATTTCTCAAGGGAAATGTTCCCCAATGTATGACTAACAACATTCTTGAATGCCGGCTGCCTGCAGGTTAATGGAGTGTACAATACTTTTTTTCTAATTGTTCAATATACTTATTATTTTACAATGTGTGTTGCTTAAAGTTAGTTTACAATAGAATAAAAACACTCAAAGATCAATAATATTCGATTCTTACTGCATATAACAGAAGAATATTTTTATTGGGTTCAATACATATATTAATAATGTATTGAAAAAAAACTTACTTGCAAATAATGGAAATTTTGCCATTTAAATCCTAGTGAAAAAGCCCAAATTACAATTGTTCTGATACTATCAAGAATCATTCTAGTGGTTGCACTTAATTCTTTTGTAACACTAATGCCAGCAAAATTGAAAAATGCAATGCTTAGCATGATACCTGTAAAAAAATTGTGTATTATGTACACGTTTATGTAATTATGTGCTCACAGTTTTTAATTTTAATACCCTTACCAACTATTGCCATCAGTAAATGTGAACTGTTTCCTATTTGAGTAAATGCATCAACTGTAGCTTCTAGTGTACCTCTTGAATTATCGGCAAAAGGAGGTGGAGCATATATAAAATTTAATGGAATCATTAGTAGTGATACTATAATGAATCCAAATAAGCCTTCCCATCCTACTGCTTGAAGTGGTGGAATGTCCAGACCCGCAACATATTTTTCTTCTACAACCATTTGTGTTGCTGTTATGATCTAGAAAAAAGTAATTATTTAATTTATAATTGAATACATTATTTTATGTTAGAAATATATTGCAAAACATTATTATTTAGTGTATATGTATTACTTGTGCAGCAATAATAAGTAAATCTCCTGTTAATATACTGTTAGCATCAACTTTTTGATCCTTAAGATTCATAATATCACTAAGTCCAACCAATAATAATCCAAGAATTACTAAAGATATTCCCGTCCATTCTCTTGCACCGAATTTCTTGTTTAAAAATCCTACTGATAAAAGTCCTGTAAAAACTATGACTGCTCCTCTTAGCATTTGGAAGCTACTAGCGTATGTCAGATTTAAACCAATATACATTACAGAAGTTGCAAGCACATCACAAGCAGCAGGAATGAAGAGGATTAAAGGGTTGAATATACGGGATCCTTTTGTAAGGCTGTTGGTTTCGACTGAACCATCCTAAAAATAAAAAAATTTTGTTAGTTTAAACAACAGCAATAATTCATTTTGAAGCTATTAAATAATTCTTACACCCAATCGGTTATGATAACAAAATGCTATTTTAAAGACTAATAAACACATCATCTCTCCTAGAAACATGAATGCACATTGCATAAATGGATGATTAAAGTATCTAGGTTGTCCATCTAGACCAGGAATCTGTTGAATATCTGCGTATCTAAAAAAATAAAGGATTTTATAATAAAAATAAAAAATAATGACATTTACAGTTTGAATACTTACTTTACAGAAAGAGTATTAAATGAACCGGTTATTACCATCATCAAAGCCAGCCCTTTTTGATAATGTGTCCACGCCATTTTCTGTTGTATTTATATCAAATGGGTCAAACTGTCTGTATAATTAAAATGTATTTTATATAAAATGTAAGAAAAGAAACATCACCAAAAACCAAAATTTTTTCAACAAAATTTTTCACAGTGTTATAGAAATGGGCCTTTTATACAAAATTAATCAACTGATAAGTCTATCTTAATACAGTACAACAAATTTGACTTTAAAACTAGAAAAAGGATTTATACTTTTTTTTAAAAACTGTTTAGCCTATTGACTGGTTTAACTATTAAATTGTAAATAGTTTCTAATTGCTTTAATCAACATTTTAGCTATAAAATTGATTTATACATAGACGTAGAATGCGTTCCTTTGTAATGTTAAAAATGAAGTGAAAGGTTGTTGTCTATATCACATACAAAATGAATAAGGCAATACAATCCAAATGACTCACCTAGAATCTCATATTTCTCTCTGTCTCGTCACCCCTGCTTCGTTTTTCTTTCTATCTGGATCCGACTCCTCTTATCAACCCGTTTTAGCTACATCTACTGCTTTGTTTGCATAAAAAAACTGCGTATTCACACGTCCTTCATGCAAAAATGCACTGATACTAGGTATGTTCTTGTGTTGATTCTGTTGCATGCCACAGCCTCTGAGGGAAATTGTATAAAATGCGAATTTCCTAAAGGAGAAAATTCATGCAGCGGTAGAATCACGGTGTGGTGACGACGACTGGTTGAATGCACTGACGCGAGCTATCAACTATCATATATATACTAAGGCGGTAGACCGGTTCCGTCTACAGTCGTCAGAGGCGCTAGTAGTATCATAGTCGAAAATATGAACTGTGAATTATATTTATATAGTTATATATGCAAATGTGCGATATTGTCATATTGTGAACTTGTGAAAGTTGTGACATTATGATTGTTGTGAATTTGTGATGGAGTAGCAGGTTAATGCAGTGGGTGTGTTTTGCTGTATGTAGATAGTTATCGTGCAATTGGGTTATGTTTATTTTTTTTTAATATATTATCAAAATAACTTTATATCACAGTTATCGTCATTAGAAGCACACCTAACTGTAAGTTGTAGTAAACATGCGTTGTTTTTATTGTGTATAAAGCAATATTTTTTTAATTCAGCTCTATGGAAAGTTCAGACAATTCTGCATTTACTTCAGTTTTCAGTTTTTATAATTTATGCAGGATTATAACTTGTTAGTTGTCCAAGTTAATTATTGAAATTTTCTCAATATAAGATATTTTATTTTTTTTTAAACTTAAAGAAGTTAATATTTAATTTCTTTTTAAAATTATTGCAAAATGAAAGTATATAACTTAATTTTCCTATGTAATGCAATAAGTTAATAATTTATTTAAAGAATGATGTAGCTTAATAGTGTAAGTTACCATCTAATTAGTAATTATTAATTAGTAATTATTAACCAAATATTTTTTTAACAGATGCGTGCTTAATTAGAATTATTCAATATGATTGAGGCACCAATGTGGGGTTTAAAAAGGGATGAAACAATTCATAAAGCTGCTGGTGCAGCACATCTACGAAAATATGGTCAATTTTTTGAGAATTTAGCAAAAACATGCTGGCACGATGCTTCAGTCTTGGAATACATTATTGAAGGCCCAATTAGAATGGTATATAAAGTTTATGAAGACATTAGTTTGTTGTCTTTAGCTGAAACAGAAAATAAATTTTTTTGTAAATTACTGGCTAGCATTGGTGGCACTTGCAGAGAAGTAAGTTATTCGTTATATCTGTAAAAAAAAAAAATTTGAAATATATTTTCTCATAGATTTTTTAATACTGTATTTTATTTTTAATGAAAAGGCTTATGCCACTATTATACCACTCTAACCTAAAAATCGCAAGATTTTCATGAATTTTAGGCTCTCGTGGTTTAAAATATGGTTCGACACTGGTGGGTATTTGTTTTTAGCACATGAAAAACATCCCATGCACTAGAAAGTCAAGTTACCCATCAATGTCAAAAAGTACTATTATGTCATGTATGTGTATATTGCAAGCACTGTCTCATTGCTATGAGTTTAAAATGTACACATCCATATATTTGAGTCTTTCATTAATAGTATGGCTGGAAATTTTTGTATTAATAAATAAATAATCTAATAAGAAATGTTATAATAATAAATAATACATTTTAATAAAAATTTGCATGGAATTGATAAAGAGAATTTCATTATTTTTACAATGAAATTTTATGATTTCAAGCAAATAATATTTTTTCGCGTGTCCACCCTTACTTTGATCAAGTTTATTTTATATTGTTTGAAACCTCTCTCAGAAACAACGTTACTAATTTAATCTCTTGTACACTGTTTATAATCTAATTGAATATTTTATTTTTATTCTAGATAAGACTGTTAAAAGCCGAAGCAAATACATTTTATACCAAACTCTTTAGCCATGGTGAACAATGTGCTGATCATACAGATTATAAAATTGAAAATCTTCTTTCAGATTTACAAGATTTATCGATTTATACCAACAGAATATCAACTGTTATTCATTTGACAGTAAGACAGTTATCAAATTTAGCAAATAACACACACAGAGAAATTTATTTGCCTTTACTTATTGAACATTTATTGGATTTATTTGCCATTCTTGTTACATTAGATGAATTGATTAGTGGTCAGTCTGCATTAGTAGAAAAATGGAAAGTATATAGAGTCAAAGTAAGATCAGTTGTTCATAATTCAGCACAATTAAACGTTCCTGAAGAAAAAATATTAATATATGAAAAATTGTTAAAAGATTTGCACATTCAATTGCTTTCAAAAAATCTATTTTTAAAGGCCATTGAGCATGTGATGGATATTAATAAAACTACAGCAATGTGTGATCATTTGCTATGCTTTTTAAAAAACACAGTAACAGATGTAGAAAATAAAATTAATGATAATGCTGCAATCAATAAGAATTGGATTCAAGCTAATGTTGGTGCTGTTATTATCGTGAAACTTTTTGGATCATGTGATAAGAAATTATTGAAAAGAATTGTGGAAGTTAATAAGAAACTTTATGCTGTTACTTTGGTTGGAAATGTTGTTTGGTTGCCAAATGAATTTCTAGCAGCCTGTTTACCGAGAGAAGGAATATCTACAATTCCTTCTCAGGCAGGTGAAAAATTACTTGCTGCAAGGATTCAGAGATTACCTATCATAGTAAGTAACTTAATACAAAGAGCTATGATGTGGAGTATTGAAATGCAGAGCCTTTTATTAACAACTGGATTTCAAATATTTCCTGAAATTGAAAAAAAACGAAATTTGCTTTTGGAAATTATAATATTGATGCGCCAAATGAGAGAAAACATTTCATTTGTAACAAATCTTCATGCTTTTCTTTTAAAACCAATGAGCCGGAATACTGTCCAATTGATTTGTCGTCTAATTGAGGTACAAAAATCCTTAGAAACTACCTTTCATACTTTAGCATCAACTATTGTGCTGTCACAAAGTCAAGTTTTGCAACAACTTACTTATCAGATTCTAACAGTTTTAGAAACAGTACGTAAAAGTTTGATACAGAAAGATAAAAACTATAGTAGAGAAAGATTAGATGCATTATCTTTGATTGGCTCTAGTATGAGGCTGGTTAATGGACCGGCAACGGCAGATCGTCGTTTAATCCTCCGTTGCGCTCTTGTTTGTGCAAGTCAACTCACTGAAAGTTTTAAAGAAGAGGAAGTAGTCAAACTTAGATTTTATTTAGACACTTATGATACTATTGTTGAGTTGTATGATCTTATTCTTGAGGCCTGTGACTATTCTGTCCTTTTGCACCATCAAAGTATGCTTCCTGCCTACCTTTCTCTAGTTACCGACAGTAATTCTAACATAAGCCACATTGTGCATTTGTTCAATGCCTTTAATAGTGCAATAAGCAAGCAAGGTTCATCTGACCTAATGGAATTCAAAATTTCGGAGCAGAGAAAAATTTTAACCAGAAATGTACTTGAACCAGCCTGTCGTGAAATAGAAACAAGCCTCAGATTACATGTACATGCCCACTTAAAATTAGACTCTACTAATCCATTTAAAATAGGGGCAAAAGATGGAAATAGAATTGTGCGATCTTGTCCACTTCCTATTGATGGCATCGTATTGTGTGCTAAACGTTATATTGAACACTATCTAGATTATACTTTTTATAATTTAACAACAGTAGCACTGCATGACTGGAAAACGTACAGAACAATGCACGCTTTAGCTCATCATAAGCTAGCTTTAGAAACCGTGCAAAATAATTTACCTACACAGACTTTAGAGCAAGGTCTCGATGCCTTAGAGATAATGAGAAACATACATGTATTTGTTTCAAGATACCTCTATAATTTGCATACACAGACTTTCATTGAGCACACAAGTGCTAACAAGCACTTAAATACCATTGGTATTCGACACATAGCTAATTCCATTAGAACTCACGGTACTGGAATTATGAGCACCACAGTAAACTTTGTGTATCAATTTCTTCGAGTAAAACTTCATACTTTCTCTCAATTTCTTTTTGACGAACACATAAAATCACGTTTAATGCGAGATGTAAGATTTATTAGATCTCAAAGGGAAAAGGGAACTACCCCTTATACTTATGAAAGAGCAGAAAAGTTTCAAAAGGGTATTAGAAAGTTAGGTATGACACCTGATGGTCTAAGCTATCTCGATCAGTTTCGTCAGTTGATCACGCAGATCGGTAACGCTTTAGGATATGTTAGACTGATACGTTCGGGGGGTTTACACGCTTCCTCCAATGCTATATCATTTTTACCTGACATAAACTCGTCCACTACATTTGATTTGATGTGCAAAGACTTGGATTTCTCAACTACCACCCAGACTGCTGCAAAGCGTTTGGAAGAAGATATTGCTAATTTGGTGCGGAATTTTACCGAAGGTATACATTATTTTAAGCTCCTTGTAGATGTTTTTGCATCTGCTTTCAGGGATAGTACCAAATGTCATCATTTACAACAATTTTATGCAATCATGCCACCATTGACACTTAGCTTTGTTGATAATGCAGTATCAAATAAGGAAAAATTATTTAAAAAGAATAAGATTGGCGCTGCTTTTACAGATGATGGTTTTGCTGTTGGAGTTGCTTACATAAATGCTTTGTTAGATCAGAGCAATGACTTAGATGGACTGCAATGGTTCAAGACCGTTAATCAATATTTTACATCCGAAAAATCAACTGCTGAAAAAAAGGCAGAACACGAAGATGAGAAATTACAGCAGACAAAAGCTTTGACTTTAAAACGTCTTGAAGAGAGAAGTGCAGAATTTCAGTTACTATATTATAGCTTATCAGGAGCTAGAGTATTTTTTAAACAGCCAGATACATCGTAGGCCTCTTGAAAAAAAATTTATTAGTGTTTGGGGAACAACAAGTAGAATTTGTAAAAATTTATTCAAAAGTTTTTAATGTAAATTTTTTTGATTATATATATGTGTGTGCGGACGCAAATGTTTTTGTATCATATGTATACATAAAAGATAAAAGGAATATATGGATATTGTAATTAAATAATTTTATTTTTTATGGAAAAAAGTAAAAGTGTCTTCAGTAAAATTTTATTCGGCTATTTATAAATAGAAATGTTTGAAAACATTTGTACAAAAGATTTATTTGCTAATAAAAAAAATTGTAAGAACTCGTAGTGTATTATGACCATTATTGCTATTCTCGAAAAATCGTTCAACATAAGAAATAACATGACAATAATATCATTCAAGCGTCTTATCGTTATACTATTGATTACCGACGATGTATGTAGATATATGTATTTAATTTCACCTATAAATATTTATTTTGTAAATATCACACTACGATAACAATAATTATGGATTATTTAATGATTATCATTTAATACATTATTGGCTAGACTCGTTGACTAGGAGCGCTCTGTACAATTGTTATTTTCTCAGATCTAAATTGAAATGTAAGATCTGAGTTTCTTTACTATAAGTTACATCATACGTAAATGATGTAAACATAATACAATATCACTCTGAGATTTTGTATGTATAAACTATATGAATAATAAATTTATATACTTAAAAAGAAAAAAAATAATGGAATGAAATTATCACTACAAAAATGATAACATTCGATGCATCGTAAACATTAGTTAAATGTAGAATGAATTATTTAAATTTTAAAAATGTTTCCAAACTTTTTGGAAAAGCATTTTATAATACAATTTTTATATTTGAAATATTTCCTTTATCAAATAGTGAAAATAGGTTGTATTCGATAAGTGAACAATAATTATAAAATCATTATTGATGCAAATTAATCTATAAAAGAAAACGGAAATACTTATTAACAATTGTTGAGTGACTTGAGATCATTTTACATACAGCTTCAAAAATAAACTGAGATTCTCATCACTGTAGATGGCACCCATATCATGTAAATTAAAATATTTTCTATTAAATTACGGATCTGTCTTTTTTAATACCGAAATCTTATTATGTATGAGGTCTAGATGATTCTTCAGGATCTAATAAATCGTCACAAGAAGTTGGTGGCAATAGTTGGCGTCCTCCCCGTTTTTTGCTACGAGTAAAAACTTTTGTGAGTTGAGCAAACTTGCGCCTAGATGCTGAAACATTAATATTTATTTATCCTTTTAATACAGAGCATTAGGAATAAATGTAATAATTGCATTGATAAAGATAAAAATACTAACCCTTGCCCATATTTCTTAGTCTTTCTCTAAATAAATCTTCTTCATTTGCAGTTTCACATTTGCCTTGCAGTTTCGAGTCTAAAATTGATTTATACAAGACATTTATTTATTTATAAAAATCATTGTTGTAAAAAGAAAAATGGTAAAAATAATAGTTAAATTATACCATTTTTCAAAGTTAATAAGAAGTCTTCATTCCAGCGTAATTCAGCCATAAATTCTTCATTTTGTAAAAACATAGCAATCCTTTCATCTTCTATTAATGAATTACCATGTCCTGAATTACAATCTAGACTATCAGTGGCGTCATTTGCTTGTTGAGAAATTCGTAAAAAAGAGTCAGGTAAAGGACCTAGAAGAGGGGGCTGCCACTTTTGAATACTTTTACTTGCTTCAATTTTTATTTTTCTCAGTGCCCCAGTGCCTTTTGGTACTTCTTTTTCCTCAATTTCACTGCGAATTTTTTCATTTTCATTATCAGTGCTCATTGATAGAAGCTGATCAATAGTTGTATCAACAGCTCCTTGATTTGATCTTAAAACTGCCTAAAAATTGAATGAAAATAAGATAAAAATTATAACAGAATATATCTATTAAAAAAAAAAGACAATACTTAGAGTGCAGGATTTGATTTCATGATGCATATTTTTCTAGTACAAAATGCTTGGATAGATACTTGATGATATTTTCATCCTTACAGATAGCTATATGGAATTTAATTTCTTTTTAAAGTGTAAGTTTATTTGTACATATATTTCTTTAGATCAATGATTGAAAATAATAAGATGAAAACCTTGATAATTACTTTTAAACTTTTAATTGATCAATGAACCCTCTTATTAATGAAAGAATGATTTAAATTCTTTTAAATTAAGTAATAAATTGCATAATAAAAAAAAAAGTGATTGCGGGGATAAAGTATAAGCGTTTACGTTCAATGTAATATACTTCGGCTCAGTATTTTTGCCTTTCTCGCGTACGAAACAGTACATTGAATAAGCTTGACAAAGAACACGATCGAGTTATGCATGCCAAAGGTCGGGGGGTTAACAAATACTTGCCTCGATAACGTCGTCGTCCATCTGCGGGAACATATTCTTGAAGTCAGCCATCGCCTGGTAAAATTCAAGCGTGGTCTGCTGCTGCTGTTGCTGCTGTTGCTGTTGCTGTTGTTGTTGCTGCTGCTCCGCTGCCGATGCCATGATTCGCGATGTATGCAATGTATCTCTCTGTGTTACGCGAGACTCTCCAGCAGCAAGTGCTTTTTTGATATCCACTGGCAAGTCGCGATGTCTCTATAGCCCTCGTTCAATTTGCCTCGCTTTTTAAGCGCTTCGTAAGCGTCGAGCTGCCGCTGCTGTTGCCGTTGCCGTTGCTTCCATTTGTCCGAGAGACTCTTGACTGCGTACTTTTCTCGTCTGTCTCGCCACTTCTCTTTCATTCAATCGTGCATTTTCCCCTTTGACCGGCGGCGCACTGACACAATCCAGCTGCACAGCAATTATTTTCCTCCTATATTGCCCATATACCTATACAGAGTATAAATATTTCGTTTTTTCTTCTTTCGTCTCCGATTCTCCAATCAGTCTGTTATTCCCTCCGGAAAGCAGAAACAAGTGGGGGAGAGAGAGCGAGAGAGGAGGAGGAGGAGAAATGAGAAAACAAGTGGGATTTATCACACTGTCTGGCGCAATATATGTAGTCGTAGCAGGGAATTGTTTTTGCGCACATGAATCCGCGTAAGAGTACAAGAGTATATATAAGAGTACGAGAGTGTAGGAGGCGGTGGGCGCGCGGGGGCAGCTGCGACACGGGCGACTGCATGCGACGCGCTCGCGTCAAGATGATCCCTCCTTGAAGCACTGCATGATTTTGCGTCGACGCTCAATGGCCAGCTGATGCACCCCGGCCAAGATCCTCACCTACGTGCAGCCGCGCTGGCCCAGACCGCTCCTGACTCCAGTGTAGCTACGAGTTGGAAGCGCACCGATTGGAGCTGCTGCTGCTGCTGCTGCTGCTGCAGAGTGCAGATCGAGGGCCGACGAGCTTGGCTCCGTCTCGGCTGCCAGCGCTACAGCTGGCATCTGTCAAAGGAAGGGTGTCGATTGGGATTCCGATGGTTAGCGCTGTGCGGGACTGGCGATGATGACGATGATGACGGTGCTGCGAAAGCGGATTTCCAACTGCTAGGGGCTGCTGCTGCTGCTGCTGCTGGTGCTGCGGCTACTGTGCAGAGCATCGAATGCTGCTATACGAGTTGCAGCATCGCTTTTCGCTCGTCTCGATAGGTCGCGGCTGCTACCACTGAACCCGCTGTAATACTTACACTACCAGAGTCGTGGCTGGCGGATCCGCGCGGTGGTCGCGCAGTCGCACAAACTTGTTTTTCCCTCGACGTACAGCCATTTGTTCTGTATATATATATATATATATATGGTGTATACGCACGGAGTATTCGGAGTATACGCAGTCCGTCGCCCCGAGTTTTCTGACTGCAGTGTCTATCTGTCTGCTGTCAGCATTAAACGTTCCAATTCTCCAGTTTTACATCTTGAATTGACGGTCAAAGTACTTACGGGTTTATAAAATATATATAGTCGTCAACAATATACATTGTCCAATTTTCTACATTATCATATATTGCTTGTATTATCATTGATAAAGATAGTGCTATAATCGTGTTATAATTGGAACTATCGGTACTCTTTGGTTTATTTATGCGAAAAAGTTGGAAAGTAATGATGCTGGTCGATTAATTTCAGATTTAAAAACCAAAACGTGATGAATCAGAAGACCAATAAAATACATAGGAATAAGACGATCTCACCTCTATAGTTCAAGGTATTTTTTTTGTGGGCCTATGTAATCATCAAAGAAATTCATTCTATATTAGTGGCTTGCTATATTTTTCTGTTTCTACTTCCATGTTCAGTGTATGGTAGGATCGACTAATAATTGATCATCTTTGAAACATGTTCCTTCAAGTAAGAGAGTCAATTTTTTAAAAACTAATCGTCTTTTTAATTTCTACAAAAATGCACCAATTTCCTACCGAATTAAGTATACACTGTAAAAAAAAAACGGGTAAAAGTCCTGCGCTCAGCGAAGGAAAAAGTTGGGACCCACGCTCAGCGAAGGAATATTACATGATACTGTAACTTTACATTGCTGAGTCTATATGAGTTTCACTGGTAAAGTTATCCGTTTTTTTACAGTGTAAGTAGGTATGGGATTACAAGAATTTTCGAATCTACTGTGCATTTTCTTTTCGAACTTTTGAATTTTCGAAACATGATGACGACTGCGCGTGCGCGGTCATATCTAGGGATGTTCTAGGGATATAAGTAGAGATGTTTGGAGAATTTCTAGTTGATATTCTGTATATTTATTGGTTAGATGTATTTTAAAAGAATTATTTAATTTCTACTATACCTACAAGTTGTCATTTCTGTAAAATTTAATCAAATAAAAATAATTGCACGGATTTTAAAAAAGATCAGGGCGTTCCTGAATATAATTTTTCTTCAATATATTGTATTTTTAAAAAGGAATCTAACCTCAAGATATGTAAACATGACGTGATTTTTTATCGAAATGTATTTTTATTTTTAATTTACTTATATCAGGTATTTATCATTTTACATCTTTGAGAAAATTAAGCTAATTACCTATCATTCTATTATATTCATGAATTATTTTAGTAGTACTTTCTACAATACAGATTGAGAATAGATTGTTTTGCAGTAAACAAAGCCACATGGATAATTGCAATAGCATTGAATTTTTAAGGATGCAATTTCTTTGTTGCATTCCTATGAACAAATTTATATGGCCAGTAAGTGTTTATGATTTATTTTAAATTTATTTAGTTAATTTATATATATTTATTCATAATCAATTTTATATTTTTATAACAAATTATAAGTATAATTTTTTAGGAGCTGTTAAACAATATTGATGAAGATATGCAAAAGCAAATAATAGATATAACAGTAAACAGTGAACTTCTTATAAAGTATCCTGTTAAAGAATCTTATAAAAAAGCTTTTCTAAAATCATTCATTAATAAGGTATGATTCATTAAAATGTTATTTTTTTTTATAGAAAAATTGTAATTATGTATGATTTTATATTTTTTGAAATACAATGTTATCTTTTTAGTTGGAAAATAGTGGTGTAGACATCAATGATGAGATATATAATACTTACTGTGATGCTGTTTCCATTCCAGATAAACAATCAGTTATGCATTTCAGACATTTTATTTTAATTAATAAAGATGCAAGTGATATTCTTAGTATAAAGGAAAGTACAAACATAATATCTCAAGGAACTACAGGATTATGTAGTTGGAAGGTAATTTGAATATAATAAAGGTCATTTATAATAATGAAAGTAATAGTAGTAATAGTCATAAAAATAATGAAACTAAACAGATTTTGTAAGAAATAATTATTTTTATCATTATGAACAGGCTGCTTACTACTTAGCAGAATGGTGCATTGTAAACAAACAGGAAATTCAAGGAAAGAGGATCTTGGAACTTGGATCAGGTGTTGGTCTTACTGGCCTCACAGTTGTTAATTTGTGTACACCAAAATTGTATTATTTCTCAGATTGTCATCCAATAGTTTTAAAAACATTAGAAGAAAACTTACGATTAAATCTCGTTGATAATAAGAAGAAATTGCTATGGAAAGAGATTCTAGCAAATGACAGGATACGATTTGAAAAAATCGGCGCAGAAATTGACGTGGCAGTGGAAATGATTAATTTGAAATGGGAAGATATTAATAAGCTTAGAGCGGAACAGTTAGAAGTAGACTTGGTCATTGCTGCTGATGTGTTGTATGATAATAGTACATTTGAATCATTGGCAAGTAGTTTAAAGGAATTAATGTGTGGAACTGTTAGTTATGCAATTGTGGCAGCTACTGTACGAAATGAATGCACAATATCGGAATTTTTAAATTTTCTTGGTACGAATTAGTAGCTGTTAGTTTGCCATTTGTTATAAGCACAAAAGAAATGTTCTGCACTACATTTATGTATTTAATATATGTATTTTATTTTACAGATAAATATGATCTCGTATATGAAGAAGAAACAATGTCGATGCCACAGATATTTCTAGAATCCGAAGACACGCCTATCAGGATATTGAAAATTTTTAGGCAAATTAAATAAAATATTATCAATATAGAATCGTATTAAATACCATTTTTTATTAATAGACTTAATTTTTTATACTATTTTAAATATCTTATCTGGCATAAAAAATATTTATAAAAGTATTAAACATTGACTTATAAAGTTATTCAGTAGATTCGATGAAAATGCACTTTTCGTGGATTTAATAAAATGCACTCTTCAAAACCACTTTCGTAAGCTATGGCGTTTGAGTTTCGCTTCGGTTTCATCCACGTCTTTATCAGCATCTTTTTTGTTACTCTTCTTGGACTTCTTCTCCTTGGTTTTCTCCTTCACTTTTCCCTTTTTTAATTTCGACGTGCGACGAGATTCATCAGTCATATTGACATTGTCAGTAGTCTTATTTCTAGCTGCAACATTAAAAGAATTTTAGTGATCCAAATTCATTTCAAACTTATTTCTATAATAGAAAAATCTGTCTTTTAAGCTTACCAGCATAGAGATCCATTTCTCTGTGAATACTGCGATCTTCCTCAATTTCTCGCCGTCGATCCATTTCGAGACATTCGACAATTTCGTTTCGCCTCTCAACTATTTCCACTAACCTCTGAATCAGAGTCTCCTCGCGTTGCTTATCAAAATCCGTTTTAGTAGCTTCTGGTTGGGTTATAAGGCACCTTACTTGGTATTCTATATCAGCGTGCTCCTCCTCTAACCTTTGTTGCCTCCTTAGTAGCATTAGTTCCGCCTGCCTTCGGAAGAGCTCATTTTTTTCATTAACAAGGGCAAACAATTCTAAAACAAGTTCCTCCACGTCTAATCCTAAGCTCGTATCTGAAATAAGTATGCATATTTAAATGAAAGTAATTGGTGCAGAGTTCAATGCAAAGTAGACTAGACTATGATGCCAGACCCAAAAATAGCACACTAAAAAATATTCGTAGCATTGAAAGAACCGTACTTGTTATCGATAAAAATATCTATGACCGTTTTCCATACGTAAACAACGATTTTTTATCAATGTCACTCGTGAGTCCGATCTTGAACAAGAATCACAGTAAAACTAAATCAGATAAGAACGTTTCAAGATTATTACCGACCAAAAAAAATTTTACTGATAAAAATAAACAATAGAGACGACTTTACCAAGCGAGATATAAGTAAGCCGCGTAAAATGTTTTAATTTAATTGAAAACAAAAAAATAAGAATGAGATGGTAAGTTGTCCAGTAAAAAGAGTGTCTCTGAAAAATAATATTCATTCCTCCCGGATTCGAATGTGAAATTCGCGTGATGCAGTGACATGCACACAGTGCACAGATACGACTACTACAAGAATGACCACAATTTATGTGTGTATATGTGCTATTCGAGGGTTTGGAGAAAAAAAATGAAATTGTATATATGTATATCGCATAGTTAAATATTTTATTCAGCGTACAAGACTTTCACATCTTTGTTCTCGTGTACATCTTTTGCGCATAACATTAGCGTATACATATCAACAGCAGTAGTAATAGTAATAATAATAATATTAATAATAATAATATATAATAGTCTATGATACAAATGTAAATAACAGTATATCGCAGGTTCGAGCGAGAGAGTGCATACCTTCGCTAGCTGGGCCCGACTCGCTCTTATCCCTAATAATCTGCTCTAACCGCACGCCCTGCTTCTCCAAGCCCTGCTGCTGCATCTCAATCTGATCGAGCTCCAGCTTAACGTCTTTCATCGACATTACTTTGATCTGAGCGTGGGCGTGGACAACAATTGACAGGAGAGACAGAGAGAGAGAGAAGACAAAAAAAGGGGAAAAAAAACAAGATATTTTGCGTGAGTATATCATTAAGGCGTGGTTTTGTTTTTCTTTGCATTATTGATCGTCGTCGAAGAGAGTCCTCAGAAGAACTTCTTCTTGAGCGAGAGGAGGAAACTCACTTTTCGCCTGAGGGGCATAGGCCGCGGTGGCGCGGGGCCCTTTTTCCTCTTCCACTTGCCCTCGAGGCTCTTGTCGGTGGCGTAGCCGAGATAGCCCGAGCCCTCGAGGCAGGAGAGACTCTGCCTGCTGCGGTTCGCCTCGTCCTTGCTCAGCTTCTCGTCGTCCCAGACTCGTTGCTGTTGCTGCTGCTGCTGCTGCTGCTGCTGCTGTTGGTCGAGCTGGCATTCGCCGTTGTCGTTGTGCCCGAGACCGAGGGAGTCTTTATCGTCGGGTAGGACGCTGGTGCTGTGCCGGTAGCCAGTGGTGGTGGTGGTGGTGGTGGTGGGTGTGGTCGCGAGGTTGGCCACGTTCTGCTGCGGGGTGCAGGGCATCGGAGGCGGTGGCGCGGGCTTGGCTTTCCTCGTTCTGGGCGTTAGTCGTGGCGAGAGGCTCTGCTGTAAGAAGCGAGACTCGATTAGATCGGTGTGGCAGCGAGGGTTTGGGTTTGGACGGGGAGAGAGAGCGAGAGAGAGAGACTCACGGGATTGGAATTGGCGGCGAGACCGTTGGGCGACTTGTTCGGTGTGCTGTGGCTTTGAGGGTGGATCCCCGGCACCGCGGACATCAGGGGCGGTGGCGGGGCTGGCTTCTTCTTCCTGTACGTGCCGCCGGGGGTTATGGTCGAGCAGGAGCTCGCTATCGAAGTGTTGGACGAGTGGATGCTGCTGCTCAGTAGATTCGACTTGGACTGCGGAGCTCCGTCCAAGTGTGAGTGCCTACATATATATATATAAAATACAGAAAGAATAGCATTAGAATCGATCACCTACTTCATTATTACTAGTTACGAGGTGGGGGAGTGACACACCTGAGGGTCCTTGGCTTGGGCACCGGGGGTGATTTGTTCCTGAGCTCGGGCTCGCTCTCGTGTCCGCTAGCCGGCTCCTCGTCGTCGCTCCAGAAGGGGTTGAGGTTGATCTGCGGCGCCTCGAGTATCCGCTTCCTGGGGCTCTCCTGCTGCTGCTGCTGCTGCTGATGCTGCTGATGATGCTGACGAGCGGACCTCTGTCTGATCCTGGCGACCGGTTTGGGCACAGGGGCCGGCTCGCCCTCCTCTTCCTCGTCGCTACTACCGAAGGGATTGGTCGAGGGTGGCTTGGTCCGTCTGACCCGGGGCTTCTCCATCTTCTCCTCCTCCTCCTCGTCGGCTTCGCTGGCGAACGGGTTGAGGTCGTCGGGGTATTCTTCCTCGTCGTTGGACAGTTTGCTGCCGATGCTGGTATCGAGCTGTTGCTGGACCGTCCGTGTCAGGGTCGGGGCTGGTGCCGGGGCTGGTGCCGGGGCTGGTTTCGGGGTGTCGTCGGCCTCGAAGAGCCTCAGTCTGCGCTGGACGAGCGAGAGCCGCCTGGGCTGCAGCTGCTCGGCGCTCGGCCGGCGATCTTTGGTATGCTCGTCGGCGCCCCTGAGGCTGCTGCTCCTCCTGAGCGCCGTCGTCCCTGCTGTTCCGCTGCTGCTGCTGCTGCTGCTGCTCCTCGTCTGCCGGTGCTGCTCGTCGCCCTCGCTGGCTCTCCTGCGCGGGGACGTCGCTGTCTTCACCTCTATCTTCTCCACCTCCTCCTTCTTCTCCTCGTGCCTCTCCTCCTTCACCTCCTGCTTCACCTCTTCGTCCACCTCCTCCTTATCCTCCTGTTGATCCTCGTCCTTCCCGGGCCTGTCCTCGCTGGTGAGCTCGTCGATCCTGTCGTTGATGAGCTTGATCATCTCGTCGAACTTGTCGTCGCTGTCGTCGTCGGGCGGCAGCGGGGGCAGCGGTGGCAGGGGGGGCAGGGGAGGCAGGGGAGGCAGGGGAGGCTCCCCGAGGAGGCGCCTCGAGGCGGTCTTCTCCTCGTCGCTCTGGCCGCCGAGGGAGGCGGGCTGGTCGAGGGAGCTGTCGGCCAGGCCGCTGTCGTCGAGCTTGTCGGTGCCCAGGGCGAGACTGGCTATGGCCTCCAGTCTGCTGCGTTGGCTGAGGAGGAGGAGGGAATCGCCCGTGCGGGGCAGACTTCGTCGCTTGCTCTTCTCCTCGTCGCTGAGGGGCGCCTCGAGGACCGCGTCGTCCGTACAAGCGGCGGCGCTGGGGGAGGAGCTGGAGGAGGCGGTGTCGATCTCGGTTGGTGGTCGGTGCTCTTGCTGCTGCTGCTGCT
>UELU01120742.1:0-12841 GCA_900490025.1 Megastigmus dorsalis | reverse complement strand
ACTGCACGTGTGTGGTGCAGTCTACGTGTGTGTGTACCGATCGACGTTGGAAAGTTGGATGTATATATATGTGCAGTGCGAGCTAAGGTGCTAAATAGCCGCGTGTGTCTGTGTGTGTGTGTGTGTGTGTGTGTGTGTGTGTGTGTGTATGTGAGCGATCGCTCGCGCTAAGCGTTTTCTTAATTAAAGCGGCTGCAGCGCCAGGTCTGCATTTCTGCAATTCCCGAGCGAGGGAGAATATCGCTCGCGTATACGCGCGCACGTTCGCTTATGATTCGTGTACTTTCTCTCTCTCTCTCTCTCTCTCTCTCTCTCTCTGCGTGCATTTTCTTTTTATACACGCAGTCACAAGGTCCGTTAAAACGTCTTAATTAATTGTTTCTGTAGGTGCGTGCGGTGCGCGTGAGGCGGCGAGCTGAACGAGTAGTATGTGCAGGTTCTGTAACGGCTCTTGACATCGACTGCGAAGTTTATACGCTTTTTATCGCTGATTGCTAAAGACTCGCTCGCCCTGTGTGCTTGGTGTGATTATTCGCATTTATTATGCTTGATCGGTGCAGGTTAGAAAGGCATGCGCGACTGCTTATAACGGTGCTTCATCATTTCATTAAGATGCTATAAATTGACGTTTTGCATATAATAGGCTAATGCATCATGCAATTATTATTACGCAATGTAATTGATAATACGACGAAAATACGCTTTACCACTTTAACGCGTATAAAAAGTGCAGATCGTTGACTGTTGTTATTTGCGTTCTGCAGCGGAATCGGTCGGGTCTCGGTCCTTAAAATCTATTCCATAAAAAGAACGTTTATCTCCTCGCTCTCTATAGGGAATGAACGAATCATTTGAACCGCTCATTAAACGGACGCGCGTGGTCAAGCTTAGTTTCGCGGAAGCTCATTTTATAAAATCGCCCACTCGCGCGCCCCTTTTCGCGAGAATGCGCGCTGCACTGCAGCCTTTAAAAGTTGACTCCACACCGGTCCATTAGGCCTTAATCACTACTAAACCACTTTATCTCGGCGAGACTTGGCGCACACTTATTCCCATGCACCTTCGAGCGAGACACGCACATTTAGTCGCAGCGAGTGGGAGAGAGAGAGAGAGACAGAGCTGAGAGAACAAGAAAAAAGGTGGCAAAGAGAGAGAGAGGAAGAAAAGGAGCGAGAGATTGCAGAAGGAAAGAAACGGCGCCCAACGTAAACAATAGTCATTTCGAGCCTCTTATCTCCGCTCGATCGAGCAACACAGCAGCAACAGCGGCTACAGTATACACCGGTCCGCCGCGCGCCCCCCGATTACGACAAGAAAACGCGTTTCGCGCGACGCCTTCTATATTCTGTTATAATACGTATGCGCGGTTGAGAAAGAGAGACAGCAGCTCCTTTTGAAAGGAGAAAAAAAACAGTGCCTCATTAACGCAATGTCTGCCTGCATAACGAGCTGCTACGCTGCTTTTGCACCGATCTTGTGTGTGCGTGTGTGCGTGTATGTGTGAGGGTTTGTGTGTGTGTGTGTGGAGAAGGAAGTGCAGCGCGCGAGTTGAGCGCTCGTTGAAAATGACCTCTTACACGGATGACTGAGCGGCCACTCTCCGGTTCAATTGAACGTCAAATCGAATCCGCTTATATCTATTCCAGCGCGACGGGAGCGAACGACTAGATGGAGATCCTCGTTTCTGCACTTCTTGCATAATATGTGTGTTTTGCGCAAGAGCTCTGCCGCGGTGCATAGAGAGAGAGAGAGAGAGAGAGAGAGAGAGAAAGCCGGGCCTCGGCATTTTTGCCGCAGAGGAAGAAGGAAGGAAAGTTTCAGCTGGAACGATTATTAGGAGGAAGTTATTATGAGGTTCGAGTGTAGAGGTTAGCTCAATTTTTTCATTCCAGGATTTAAAACACGTTGTATGATGCCTGACTCTGACTATAGTTGCAGGGAATTAATCTAGCTAAAGTAATAATCTAGTTGCATGTTATACTTTATTTTACTAAAAGTTGGCGATAGTACAATTAAATAAGCGAATTAATTTCACTGTGAAATACCGAAATTTCAACTTTGCTTCAGAGTGCATAACTGCAGCTATATAGCTGTTATATTTTTCGCACATCTGTAACTGTAGGCTTGGCCCAGAAGTTTTGTTTCCTCCCGAGTAGTAGTACTGTTATAGCCGCGCGTACCATCAGCGGCAGATGCTATTTACTCGCTATACACGTCGCTGAAACTAAATGGAAACATAATGACAACGCCAGGTTTTAACACTCTGCTAAATTGTACTGTGACTTCTGTCTGTATTTCGGTAGCATCTACCGAATATATATAATACATTATACGCCTGTATATACATATATATATATATATATGTACGTAAGCCGCAGCATAGTTCAAGTGGAATGATTCATCGTTAATTACAACCCGCTCTGAATCGAGACGCGTTTTTTTTTTCTTTCCTTTTTTAATGAACCATTTTAATTATGTTCACATTTCGTAATACACACATTCTTACATATATCGGCACTGCGCACAAATTCCGCAGACAAAAAAAATGGTAGGTACTTGGTTATAATGTATAGGCTCGACGGAGCGCCTCGTCCATCCCGAAGGCATATCGAACGCCGAGCCAATTTTTTATCCCGACAGCGTAGCCGCCTATTTTTCAAAGCCGCAAAGAGCGCCGACGTTTTTTTTTGACTCACTCGCTCACGCTCCAGCTATACTATATACACACGCTCGTGTACCGAAGTCACGCCTTTCGCTAAAAGCCAACGTGTACGACCGAATGAAAACACTCTTAGAGCATATACTCGAGAGTATGCTCTGACCCACTACACACACTCTCTCTATCTATCTATCTCTATGATAGATAGAGAGAGAGAGAGAGAGAGAGAGAGAGCCATCGGAAAGCCGTGGCGGTGAACGCATTCGTCCAATCCGTCCATTGAGCATCCGACATGATCTCGGGGCGCGCTACATGCAGCGACTGTGCGACGTGCACGAACGAGAGGAGAGCGGAGCAAATCAAAACGGACAGGTCGCAGCGACGGCGGCGGCCACACAATGCCTGCATATATGCACTGCACCGCGAGCGGCGGCGCCGGAAAAATATGCTCGCCGGGAGCAGCGGCAGCAAAAAGCGCTGGCGCGAACAACGTTATAAAATCTTTTACGTGCAGCCGGCAGCGACCTACTGTTCGTGTATTCGCGAAAATGGGGGAGGTGCATATATAGTGAGCGAGAAATACAGAGAGAAAGAGAGAGAGAGAGAGGGAGAGAGAGAGAGAGTGTGAAAGAGAAAAAATTGCAACGAAGCCGGCACGTGCAGCACACTTGGAGCGCGTGACCGCGTTGATAGGCGCGGGCGCCTTAGGATATATATGGGAGGCTCTCGCGGTATAGTACTGCTGCTGCTGCTGCATTGGATTTGTGTATACATATATGTGTGTGTATGTGTGTGTGTGGAGGCAGCTCAGCTCCCCCCAAGCCTTTACGCAATTTCGCATAAGTGGGCCAACTCGTAGAGCCTCGTGTGAGCCCCGTCTGTGTCTCTCTGTATGTGTATGAGCGAGTGTAGGATGTAAGCGCGTTTATGTGACTTGTATATCAGGGCCATAGGCGCGCGAGAGAGCTCCATAGGTTCCATTATACTCCCCGTGCGCGGACCAGATAGATATACGCGCTGCTTGCTATACACTAGCGGTCAAAAGTATGTTGCCGGACCGTTCCGCTGCTCGCGCCCCGTTTTCTGTGAATCTATCTTGGATATTTGATATTGCCAGGGAAAATGAGAGGCTGCCGCTGTTGTTGTTCTGGAATCTGCTAAAGTTCTGCTGTTTCTGCACCGTGTTATTTCTCGTTGATACACCTATTAAAACTGTAACGGATGGAACTTTATTTACTCCGGAAATATTATATTGATTTAAGTACATTCAACATTTCTGGAGAAGACTATTATGTTTCGAATATTTTTGCACAGTAAAGTCTATAGATATTTTTGACAAAATTCAGGTAACTTGGCCAAGGATCCTAACGAAAACCACTCTCGATTGATTCAAAATATTTATGTGTCAAGTATTTTTCATTCCATTCTCAAATTTCATCCATTAAATACGTATGATAACTGAAATAAATGGTATATAAACTATTTTGTTTGTTCTGCAGCAGCACACGTAGATACTGATGGACCCCGCGCTATTTATTTATACAACAAACATTCCTTCTCGTTCGAAAAAAACCATCTATATTTCCGCGGTATCAAATGGAATTATCAAGCCGCGGAATGAAATATACTTTTGACCCGCATTGTATATAGAGCCTGTATAGATGAACATGTGGCGGAGAGAAAATGCCGTTTTGCATAGAATTGCCTGCACGGCGCGATATACTCCTTATAGCCGTGCTATGCGGCGCTCCAGCGCTGCTGCACAGTTCCATAATCGCTCCCGGGGCCGCTCGCGCTCGAGATATTCACTTCCTCTCTGTCCTCTGCTCCTCCCTCTCTCGCTCGCGTTCTAGGGATATAACTGTTGTTTCGCGAGCGCCGCCGCCGTACACACGTCTGCGGTACTGCACATCCAGCCATCGGAGCTATTCTATATAAACGTGTGTATATCTTTCCTCTGCACCGTACATGTGTCTATATACGTGTATGCATACAGCTTGAGAGAGGCTCGCGAAAGGAGGGCGTTAATTTCCTTCTCTCGCGACTCTCAACGCCACTGTCTACTGCCGCTGCTGCTGCTGCAATTTCCTTATGGCTCTGCAGTGCAGTTGTGTGCGTGTGAGAGAAACAGAGAGAGACAGAGAGAGAGAGAGAGAGAGAGAGAGAGAGAGCTAGGGTACATCTAGTAGCTGTATATCTCGCGGACTCTTTTTTCGTAGTGCTGCACTGATGCAGCCGCGTTTTGCACGCGCCAGCGAACCGAGCGCCAAATTTTTTTCACTTTATGGAGAGGAATGTGTGCGCATGGGTATAGACAATGATATGCGGTTTCACGTAGGAGAGCTTGAAATTCGCAGTACTCCGATGGCCTTAGGCGTTTTGGTACTGTGCAGCGGCTGGGGACTATACAACCCAGTCGAATTTATTATGTTTAGTAATTATGCATATTCGTGGAGCAATAGTCTGTTCGCTGGGGACTTGGGGGAGGGAGGGAGGGGGGGGGGCAACTATATGTGCAACTGGTTGTTTGTGAAATCCGGATATTGTGCAAATTTCATTTTGAGTTTAATGGTTTTAGGTAAATTTTGGCCTCGACTTGTTGCTATTGTGAAATGCTAAATAAATACTAGTGACATAAAAGCGCTTTAAATATATTGAATATTGCGCAGGAAATAGCTGCTATTACATTGAAAGGCTATTCTGATTATACTGTTTAAATTAAAAGTAATTGTAACATTTTAAATTGACTACAAAAATATATTGTCCTAAAATATTGCCAATGAAATAATTTATTCAAATAAATTTCTTACCTCTTACATTTTATATTTACAAACGGTGGGTAGGTATTACATTACCTTTTATATTTTTCACTTGATATAATAGCTATACTGATCTAAAAAGGAAAAGAAAGAAAAACGTGAAAAGTGAGTATAATTGCAGCATCGGAATGAAATAATTCCAGTATCATAGGCAATGTGTATCTTAATTTGGAAAGATATTACAAAAGAGTTTATTGGAGCCATTGTAAAGGAAAAACTCATATCAATTTTGTTCCGTTCTCTTCACTGTGTGTACGTGTCCACGATTCTATACCGCAGTAAAAGGCGTTCCACAATATATGGCCTGCTGCTATCTCTTTTAATGTGTCTTGTTGCTTTTGTTCCTTTTACGAAAGGTGACACGTACACTACAAGTTTAAAAAGGTGTAAGGCTTGTCACACGCCTTCGATTTATTGTGTAAACGATTAATTATTTTATGGATGCCTGTTGAAATTCCCTACACTGATCAGTGGCAAAATCAAGCCCTTGATATATAACTGTAATAAATTATTCTTTGCACAACCGCTTGTAATAACGTTTTCGTGCCGTTTTAAAGGATTCGCGTGCTATAATTTGATTCATTTTTTTTTTAAATTGCAACAATACATAAAAGTCATTTTTCCCCATTGAAGCTTTCACTCGCCAAAATAAGCCATAGACGACAATTTTCAACGAACTTAAAGAGTTTCGTTAAATTTTGCAACAATGAGTCGACTTAAAAATAAAGACCTGCACTTTCCCCATACTTACACACGCGCGGCACAAGAGTTAAACACTTTTGAAGCAAGCACAAAACAAAGAACCTTTGTCACGCGAAATTTTGAGCTCCACTGCTTATAAAATACAAACGAGTAGCGGCAGTTGAATCGGCCACCAGCAGTACACGTTATATACAAACACACACGCGGGTATATATATAAATTTATGCTAGAACGAAGGAGGAAGGCTTCTTCTTGCTCTAGAAAATAGGCCGTGGAGATGGAAAACGTCGTCGGCGCGCGTACATACGTATAATATACGCATTATATGAGAGAATATGATATACAAATGGGGGTTAGCAAGCTTCTTTCTCTCTCTCGCTCGCTTTTACGCGTGACCGAATGCAGCCCAGGATTTTTTTTCCGGGTTGCGTAGTCTTGCTCTTTCCTACGCTCGTACTCGCTACGACATTCGCAGCTCGCGAAACGGATACTTCTGCCTCTGGTGTGTACATTTTTTTTGCTTGATAGACCCTTCAGATCTGACTCTACTTCCTTCCTCGAGCCTGTATAATGAGATGTAGACATTCTTCTGTGAGTCGCACTTCACCTCACGCATATGTCGAGCTTTGTGTAGTCTCGAGTGTATTTCACAAGCATATAGAAATATAAAAATTGGATGCTATGTGAACCTCGAGTGAATAGATTATGCTCAATTTTTTTTATTGCAACCTAATTTACTCTTATTACACTTTTTCCTTTTAAAGTTCAGGTTGTATAAAATTAGTTTTTCGTATGATCTTGGCTTTCGAAATCGATTTAGCGTAATTCCTTGTATTAATTAATCTTTAGCAAAAATAGAGTATAAAACAATGTATAACAAGTACTGTTTTATTTTTCCAATATCAAGCAGTATTTTCCAATTAAACATATCACTTTCTCTTTTCAAGAAATCCTATTTTTATTATACTTCTTACACTGACTTCTCCGCGTGTACATATATGTATTAAATATGTCTAGCTGAAGCTGTAATAGTGCAATGCTCCCTTTCTGTCTCTTTTGCACTCTTCCTACACACCTCACTCACACTCTCTCTCTTTCTCTCCCTCTCTCTCACTCAGTGTCTCTCCGTCTTTCTTTTTCCCTTTCCCCCGCGCGTCGCTTCTTTTCCCTTTTTCTTTTTTGTTCATTGTATAGCGCGAGTGGCATTTTCTGCGCTTCTCGCATAAGTGATAGTTACGAGTGAGTGGAGTCAATTACACGGGAGGAAATAAGACGACAATTCATACTTTAATTTGGAACACGCAACGGACACTTTAATTAACATTGAGAGAAAACTAACTGCTCTCGCGGGAGCGGAAAGTTCAGATTATAACTGTATTCAAGGAGAAACTTGCGCAAGTCTATGTGTATATGCGAGGGCAAATCTTTTTGTTCACCATTATTTGTGAAATGTCAGTCGGGTTTTGTCACATATACTTGGCACGCACACACACATGATTTGCCCTTTTCCTTCGAACTTTAATCTTGCGAGTAAGTCCCTCGCTAACTAAACTAGTTTTAGCTCCAATTCTTCCTTTTTTCCCCTCGAATTTACATTCAACGCTCGTCCACCTGTGTGTGTGTGTGTTTATATTCATGCTTATTCATGAACCTCGCAGTTTTGTTGGTGTAAACTCGTTTGTTCGGATTTTACATTTTAATAGGGAGGGGGGAGGGATAATTTCAATTAAAATTAACCATCCGCGAAGAGCGGAAAATTCTGATCATAACTGTATTAGAATAGAAACTCTCCTCATATGTATGCGCACCAAGGAGCGAGAGAAAATTCTGTTTTTATTTGCCTCGAATATAAACGTTAAGCCAAGCGGCTCAGTATAATTTTATACGTCTAATTGCAACTTTTCTTATCGCAACTTTGAAATGTTGATTAGTGTAACTGTTTTTGAATGTGAAAAGCTGCTCGACGTGTAGTTCGTGTTAATTTTTTATACGACCGCTACACTATGAATTTAATTGATCAAAACGTACTTAAGCTGTTGTAAACAATACACCAAAACTGCGCCGCCCTTACTTTTTTTTTAGAGCCTCAGGTCCAGCGGTAAGAAACGCAATGCTAACTACTTTAATTGCTCAAAAGAGACGTAATCTACAATTTATCATTTTCTCAGTTTAACAATAAGAACAAAAAATCAATCTCCTCGCTGCTCGAGACTTGCTAACGAGCTTCAAAGAAATCGAGCAAATTAAAAAAATTAGCATCTGCAACAGACGAAAACCTCACTCCTTTCCGATCGAAATGAACTCATCAACAGATAAACCGTAAGATTCAATTAGATGGAGGCAAAAAGAAGGCAGGCAACGAAACAGAGCAGCAGCGGGAGCAGCAGCTCATCGACAAAAATCTCATTACCAGGCCACATGCGATACGTGTAATAAGCCTCCGACTTCTTCCGACGAGGAAACGAAGGAATTACACGACGAATCGAGATGAGCCATCTCTCCCTTTCCCTCTCTCTCTCTCTCTCTCTCTCTCGCCATGTATATGCTGATTGCGCACGCGCGGCTTTCGCCTTTTTGCGCGCGGCGATATACCTATCAGATTCGCAATTACTCGCCACCCGAGAGGAACCGCTTGCGCTCATGGAAAAAAGGAAGCCTCGCAACAATAGCGAGACGTCTCATCATCATCATAAAAGTCTCGTTAATTGCAGCCCCTCACTATTCTATATACATATACATTAACCGCGGAAAAGAAGACGAAGAAGAAGAAAAAAAGGCAGAGGATTTTTCGCGACTCGTGCGCGCAGGCTCACTTCGAATTTCAATCGCTCGCGCGATCTCGTTTGTTAAGAAAGGCTAAAAGCGGCGGCAAGAAAACCTTATGCGCGAGAATGGAAGGGAAGGAGAGAAGAGCGCGAAGCAAGCGAATAGAACGAGGCGGAGGCAAATTGTTATGACCCTTTTTTCTCCTTCCTTCCACAAGATTTTGTTGAGTGGATATATTTCAGCCGCGCGGAGGGATCGGGGAAGGGCTTTTTGTTACTTTTTAGCGTGAGATACTCTTTAATTATACTTGGGCTTTTGGATTTTCAGAGCTAAGTTTTTGTTACCGAGCGCAGCGTAATAGTGTGATCGATATTAGAAGTTTGAAAAAAATAATAGTTTAATATCTCAGAGAATTTGGATAAATTGATAGCTACACAACGCAGTCGAGTTTATTCTAATATAGGATAAAATTCTAATTTTTAAAATATTCACTTCCACAATTATTTTGTTTTAGACGTAGAGTAGACTGATAAACAACATATGCGAATTACCAATAAAGTTTGAAAAATTTATTCACAACTTTATCGTTATTATACATATACGCTTACGTGGAGCCTGAGAATTAAATCGCGTTATATAATACAGTGAAAATGCATAAAGAGTGAGTTTCATGTTACTTTTCATTAACTCGATATAAAAATAATATAGCTCGAAGTATGGTAGAACCGCTGAATCTGTACTAATTAATCATTAGGAAAAAATCCAGAAACCTCGTTGACGAGATCAATCAGCCGCAAAAAAAGCGACATAAACTTACATAACCCCTCTCCTTCAGAATATCCTTAAAAATGTAACCCGGTCTACATATATATGCATACACACAAGCGGCACACAGAATCTTGGCCGCACTGGCGTAACCGCGAGCTGAACCACGAGCACACGGTATACAGGGACGCGAGGCGCGCAAAAAATCAAGCGAACGATCGAGAGGGAGAGAAGGAGAAAGGGAAAGAGCAGAGAGAGAGAGAGAGAGAGAGAGAGAGAGAGAGAGAGAGAGAGAGAGAAGAACGTTCATATACAGCAAAAAGCGAAATGAAGAAAAAGAAGACAAACTGGTCTAGTAGGCGAGTATAGCGAGCTGAGAAGGAGAGAAGGCGAAGAAGGATAGTCATTTTCCCGGGGCGCTATATATTCCCCTTTGCATCCGCCTCCTCTCTTGAGAAAGTCGCGCGAGCTCCGCAGCAACAGCAGCAACGGCAGCGGCAGCAGCGCCAGTTTATGCATCGAGAGCCACCGCACACGCACGCCGACTGCACACTGCACGTATATATACATGCACCCGTATACTGCTGCAGTGAGAGAGAGAGAGAGAAAGAGAGAGAGAGAGAGAGAGAGAGAGAGAGAGAGAGAGAGGTGTACAACCGGGCGGGGCACCACCGCGGAGAGAGAGCAGATGCAGCTCGCGAGCTGCTGCCGTTCCTCCTGCAGCACTACACACTGCAGAGTCCATCGCACTCGCCCAGCCCGTTGCCCCCTTTTCTTGTATATATCTATATATATATTTCGTAGCCTCGCAACCGCGTGTGCAGCTACGTGTGCAATGCATGCGCGGAGCTTGAAAACGCGATCGCGCGCGGCAAGACCGTTTGTCGCCCCGCGTGCACGCAGCAGCAGCAGCAGCGGCATTTCCGTGATCTGCGCTGCAGCGCATGCTGACGGATCTCACTGTACAGCGCGGGGATTAAAAGACGTATAGGGCGAGATGCGCCAATTAGCTCGCTATATAATAGTCCCTACGTCTTTTCGTTTTCCCCTCTGTCCTGTCTTTGGATGGACTATATAGGGATGATAGAGTTTTGATGCATTAAGATTTGTCGAGAGTTTCTTTGGTATTACATATACATGTAAAGTCCACTGTTCCTATAATGAATTTTAATTTCTCTTCTATCCACCATATTGTATTAGAAATTTTTTTGTACTCGTAAACACTCATTAAATAATTACATAAGTTACTCAAAGCTACACTGTATGTACTATAAACAACTCGATCCAAAACTCCTTATACTCGTTACTACTTTTGCGCGAATCAAGGTTTTCTCAAACTCGATCCCGAATAATGTGCACGAGTCAACAGTCGTCTCCTCAAACGACGTATATGTATAGCCAGAGCGTCGAGTAGCGCGCAGGTTGCAAAGTAACGTATAGTCGAACCTCTTGCACAGAGCGTGACGCTAGTTCGCGCGCAAAATTTTTTAAAAACACGAAACTCAAGCGCGAAACTGGGAAGCAGTCGCTGCTCTCGCACCCAATGTATATATATGTATATATATATACTCTCGTAAACGCTTGGTACAACATCCGTCTTAGAGCTACTGTTTCGTTTCATCTCTCCGACACTCTCTGCCGGTGCTCATATATACCCCTTCATCCTGCAGAGAGCAGCCACTGGCAAACTCAAACCGTCACCGACTATATGTCGCCTCTTCCTCCGTCTCCTCCTCCTCCTCCTTCCTGTCGTCATCGGCCTTTCCGCCGCTAGCTTCAGCTCTCTCTCTCTATCTCTCTCTCACTCTCTCTCTCCTGCCGAATCCAACACAGATACATACACACATCGAGTCCAACTTCTTCTTCTTGCTCTCTCTCTCTCTCTCTCTCTCACACACATACATATATAAATACGGATATATGCAGTGATATGTATATAGAGGTTGTGGAGGGTGTCCGGAAGGGGAAGTGGAGGGTCGCCCTTGCGCCGTGTGTTTGTCTTGGTCCTCTCGCTCGTCTCTTTCTCTCCTCAGTCCTCTGTGCAGCGCGGCGGCACTGCTTTCCTGTACACACTCGGGAGAGCGCGAGCTGCACGGGCTGCTGCTGCTGCAGTGCCTTCAGGCGGTTCTATAGCTCGCGTGCCCGTGCTGCGGAGCCCCTGGGCGTGCGGTAGGAGGTGGAAAGTTCCCTGTCTCGGTCTCTCTCTCTCTCTCTCTCTCTCTCTCTCCCACTCTATGGGTGTATGCGCGCGGCTTTCTCCCTCGGTTTATAACGGACTATACGTGCGCGAACGCTAAAGTTCACGATACGCGAACTTGAGGAACGAGCCGAGGCTACACAGGCGTGTGTCTGTCTCCCCCCCCCCCCGCTCTCTCTCTGTGAGTGTGAGTAGAGCGAGTTGGGTGACGCTGTAGCTATGTGCTTGCTACTTCATGGGTTTGTCGACTCTTGCGTTCTTTAAGTTGACAGTTATACGTTTAAATAGAAGGAAGAGAACATCCCTATCGTCGATACTTTGTAGACTGATTGTTTCATTACGGATATAATTGTTTGATACAACATTTGTATTATTGAACATTTTTCGGTGTTAATACCGCGGCTCGTGAAATTTGTCGACGATGAAAGATGAGTGTAGACGAATTATTTTCTTGAATTTTCGTTAAATGAAAACTCTGCGTCCTATTTAGCAGCAGAAAAATATTAATAAAAATGAAACGGCCTCCACGCAGAGTAGCACTGCCTGCACGGCCACAGTACACAGCACACTATACGCTACTCTTTTTAGTGAGGGACTATTAAATCTGAAAAATGAAGAGTTGGACGCGTTTGTTAGAGTGAAAATGAGATAGGTTTAGAGTAAATAGGTCAGATGTGCAATGTGGCTCAATCTAGATGTGTATTTTTCCTACGTTCACATTCTGCGAGTAATTTAAGCATGCAGTTTTGATTTTTCGCGAGAGAGGAAAATTTAAAAATATAAACTTTGCACTACTCAATTACTAGAAATCACTTCACAATTTTCCAGCGCATAATGAACATAAAAACTGGGAGAGATATATATGCAGCGTTTGACACGCAAGTACATTTATTATTTCTGATTTGTAACAATATATATATATATATATATATA